>JAFIRS010002092.1:0-253989 GCA_018342105.1 Gonioctena quinquepunctata | reverse complement strand
CTGGTCGCCGTTGCCAAATGATTGAAGACAATGGCTGAATTGCGGAATCTAGTTCTTCCACATCTTTGACGATTTCGGAGCGGAATTAACATTGTCCGAATAAATTTCTTAGGAGAGTTGCTCTTTGGTGTTGACATCTACTCAACAATCATTCGAATCAGGTCGCCATCTAAGAAATCAAGCAGGCCATATTGTCGCACGTTTGATCCCACACATTTTCAGATATGAGTGCATACACCAGGGTTTCTAGACATCTTACCTATAAGTATCAAGTTTATGAGTGTTCAAATCAAAATGAAGTATACCTACTATTTTTCGCTAAATGTTTCAGATATGAATAAAAATAAATCAAGCGTTTTCTTAAGGTGAGCTTCCATTAAAATGCATTAAAAAGAAAAGAAAAACTGTAGACATATCAGGAGCAGATTCAAAAACTTTTCAGTTTTCAGTTTGGAACTCAAAATAGGTATTCTTGCGTTTTTGGATCTGTTGTACGCGACACATTTGGAAAAACAAAATTCCTTTCCAATACATTTCAATAAAAGCATTTCTTTATATTTTTTTTCATTCATTTTTGTTCAATTCTCCCCAGTCATTTATGAAATACGTCATCTTGAATTATCGAGTTTCAACAACAAATTTATCTCGAATTATTACGGAATCGAATCATAATCACAAAACTCGTTCATCATTTTGGAGCCGTTACCTTGAATCCCTAAAAACTAATTTTAAATAGAATCACCAAACTCGTCCGCTATATTGAGCTGCCATCTTGAATTTTTCAACTTCGACAAAAATTTCATAGAGTCGCCATTTTGTTTTTTCTTTAACAAAAATTTCATATTGCATATTATGAACCTCTGTCAGATTTCAAGTTAATCGGACGACTAGAAGTGGGTCAAAATTCAATTGCAAGATTTGATTCAGACAGATAAATAAACAGTGTGGGTTCAATAAAAGCGCGTAACGAGGCAAGTAAAACGAAAGATTGTGAAAAATGGCACTTATCTCAGGAATAATTTTCTACTCACATTCTCGTTGGGTATTGCGCCAACTTTTGAAAACATCTCCTGTAGGTATTTAAGTTATACAACATGAGTTCTCAACTCATGTCCTGGAAGTAATCAGTAAACATAAAAAACTTCCGGGACGTCCCTGAACTATGCGGATTATATAAAAAACTTCCAGGACTGACTCGGAACTATACAGTTGTCCCTGAATAATACTTTAAACCAGAAAAAATGTCCCGGAACTCGTCAATCCACATACATATATATATATATATATATATATATATATATATATATATATACATTAGCAAGTCCATTCGGGTGAGTCAATAAGGAGATCATTGAATTTGTTTTTCCCGAGTTTGACGGCCCCGCTATGATCCCTCCATTAGATGAAGGGAGCAGAGGTCCGTGACGGCTTATTTTCCCCACTTCCTACTTTCTCGTCTAAGTTATCAATGGTTAAAGGAGACCCCTGTATCAATCCGCTGGATAAGATCTGTAAGAAGCACTGTATAGCATATGATCAAAACTCCGAAAATATCGACGCATGGCATAAAGCGGATAAAGAACTCGAACAAAGTGCATGGGTAGGCTAAATGACGTTTCGGTATGGGCCACATGTCAAGTGTTCGAACTACGACGGCTGAAAAAAAAACAATCTTTCAATTCGGGGATTGTTAAGAAGTATAAAGAAGATCATTGAAACATTTAGAAAAAGCTGTTGGAGTTGTGCGTGCTGCTGCTAAAGAGGCTTTGAAGCTGTTGGGAGGAAAAAAGAATATCAAAATACCTAGGGTGATACCAATTCCTAAGTTCGGAGGTGTGTTGCGACTGATACCTATATTTGTTGGATTATCCGCTCTACGTGCAATAGCAGGCAGTACTTCACAAATTGTAAAAGCCATAAATGAGGCGGGGGCTTGAAAGAAATAGTTGGCTGAGTCCTCTAGACATAACAGAATGAAAATGGGCAAAAACGGTAGCGGTTTGTATCTCAAACAAGACTCTTTTTGAAACCGTCCAATACAAAAAACTGATAGACTCTCTGCCCCGAGGACCATTATCAAACATCAATATTCTGAAATATGCCAGATCCCTGAAATTTAAAAAGTTTCGAGGTGTATTTATGCGCGATACTTTACCAGAATCAGGATCGCTCAGGCAAGAGTCCGCTATAGCGAATCTCGATAGCGTAAACGGGGCAGGAACACATTGGGTGGCTTACAGAAGGAAGGGGCCCGTCGTTGAATATTATGATGATTTTGGGAATTTACCCCCACCCCTGGAGCTGATACAGAATATGCGCAGAAGAGCGAGAACCCCTCCTCAGATTCTATATAACTATGTACACAGTGTGGTGCGGACATTTGTGTTTAAGCTTTCTCAACTCACAACAAAAACAAAAATGGAGGCTACGCCAAATATGGATCGTGAGGATATCAAAAGGATGGGACACTCCCTCATAGCCTTGTCACGTCTACGTAGTTTGACAAAAATGAGTAGCAGACAGCTCGAAGATATGCCGAAAGAAGTGATGATAGCCTGTGTACCAAAAAAAATAGCCTCGGTGTGAGGCAAACTCTCCGAAAATTTACAGAACGATTCGGATATGATGAAATACAAGCTTTGCCCTGGTCATGATAATGAACCGGGAAAACCGGAACCTTCTGATGTGAATGATGGACCACAACCTAGGAAAATATTCTGTTGAGAATGTCCGTGTTGGATCAGAAAATAATTGGGATATTTCATGTGCATCTCCACCATCGAAAAAGGGAATTCGTGCTTTAACCAATAAGATATATTACATCTAGTGAGTGTTAGCAGTCATGTCTAGAATGTTCACGTTGTCGGGGCAGTCCTCCGTCTTGAGATATATTTTGTATCCTCCCATAGAACTTGATATACGGAAACGATATGGATTGGGGCTGCTAGGGTTCTATTCGTACAACTTAATCCTCAATATAACAGATGGTAATAATGTTTTCACCTATAGAAAAACCAAAGATTTTCCGTGGATATCGGAGCGGATCCCACCTGGTGTTTATGAAGTGGAAGGAATAAATACAGCTCTGCAGCAGGTGTTATCGGGGAACAAATCATTCAACAAACAGGTTGATGAGATGAATAAAATATTCAGGCTGAAGGCAAACCACAATACTATGAAATGCGAAATATATTTAAATATGATATTGATTTCACGCGAGAAGATCAATTAGCAGAGTTGCTCGGTATTGTACAAATTCACCTTGAGAGGGGAAGAATGCATGAATCTACACTTCCTGTCAATATTAATAAAGTACAAATGATACGGATTGATTGTAATGCTCTTTCCGGTGCATTTCTGAACGGACAAGTACACACCATATTTCAGTTCGACATGAACATTGAACCTGGGAATAAATTGACGAGGGAGCCACGTAATATCATTTATATGCCGGTAGAGCCTCCGATAACATTACGTATATTGGATGATAACAGGGAGCTGGTCGATTTCCAGGGCAATAAAATAATTGTTATCTTGGAGCTGTCGTATATGGGGTACAGGTATCAATCGCAGTTATGTCGATCGCGCTACCACCCGAAAGAAACTGATAAAAGGAAGAACAAAGATGTTGAAATGTTCATTACCAGATCGAGAGACAACATATAGAATATCTGTATAAGACCGTGCATTTCTTGAGTAGATATGTTTAAGACTTCGAAGTAATCGAATATAGGAATGATGGAAGCTACGAGCGAGCTATTGGAGGTGTTTGATAGTTCGATTGTCAGTATACACAAGCAGATCTATAAATCATATGGTTCGCCCAACTACAGAAACTCTGATAAGGTTCGTATCCATCTTAGAAAACCTAAATGTAATCCAGAGATGGTTTTTGAGAACTATATATGGTAAAACACTCAGATTTTCTAATGATAAATTACATGCCGAATCGGGAATAATTGATATTAGACAACTTTTTTGTGTAAACATACTAGTCAACATCAAGAAAAATAAAATTATCACCAACCCAGTCATACACATCTACAACACGAGAAATAAAACCATCTCGGTAAGTATACCTCGCTGTGACAAAACAATAGGGCAACGTCACTGCGATTTTCTTGCACCAAAACTTTACAGTTTAATGCCTATTGAAATCAGAAATATGCAGACTTCAATGCTTTCAAGAGAAATACAAAAATGTGGATTTTGGATATGGAAGAAAAAAAATACACGATTTCGTGAATCAAAGAATTAATTAATATTACAGCAAAATACACACCACAAATGGTTCAGTACATTATCTTATATTCTTCGATGAAACAATGAATGGTCTACTTGTCCTAATTAACACTTATTATAGTGTATTATGTAAATCTGGATATGTCTATGTATATATCTAAATATATGCACATTTGTAATTACACGTTTGCTCATAGCACTTCATCTGCTATTTATATTTATAATTACAATCATTTCATCACAAATTATGTTTATTCTATTCTTTTTTAAATTATTTATTATTACTAATTTTCATTTATGTCTATCAATTATACAACATAAAATCGCCTGAAATCACGTACAAGCGATGGTTCCCTAGGAACTAAAGCTTCTGTGATATTCACTATTTATTTACATTACCTCCATTATACACTCTATTTTACTTTTGTCTTTGTATGTAAATAAACATTATTATTATTATTATCTACACTTCCAAGATCTCATACTCGATTTCGCCGAGAGCTATATATATTTGGAAGGTGAATTCACCCCCAAAGAGGGTGGAAATTTATATTACTTATCCAATAATGCCTTGGCATTCCATTTCGAAGAAATTCGTTATGAGATGGATGGTGAACAGGTATCTGTTGTTCATAAGCCTGGTGTCGTCACGACCCCGAAGAATATGGTGATATGGTAAACCTCAAAAGCACTCCCTTTGAGCAACTGGTTGGGGTCTTTCAGACACGAAGCAGGACTTATTGGATGGGGTAAGCCATACGTTCAGTGGGAAACTACCGCTAAAATACCTAATGGGGTTCGCCGAAGACTACAGCCTCGGTATTATATTCGTCATGCAAGAACTGGTGTTGATAATTGCTCGATCATTCATAAATTGTTATATTGGGGAAGTTGATGCTGATGTGGAAATATCAAAAATTGAATGGAATATCAGACATATAATACCAAATGCTAGTCTGAAGCTCAAATTTATGTCCCGTTTGAATAAAAGCGAAGATAAGGTTCTCATCAAAATTGCCTAGAGAATGTGGGATCTCCATGAATCTGACTTCGACGGACGTATGGGCCATCAAAACCAGTACCAGTCTAGAGAGACTACGTGATCATAGCGTTCCATAATACCGATAATAGAAGTAAAGATCCAACAAAGTTGCCAACATCCGAGATGTTCGACTGAGATTGAACAGCGAAGTTTATCCCTATGGACGGAGAAATATGGACTTTTCGAAAAAACTACTTGTATCCGCCTACTACGATTATGAAAAATTCCAGGCAAGCTATTATGGCAAGAGTGATCCAATGCTAGATGATGGGGAGTTTTACTCAAACCCTGTTTTTGTTATCGACTGCCTGCATCAGCCACAAGCTATCAAGTCTTCCACTGTGGACATTAAACTAGAATTCAAAACAAGCACCGGTACCATCCCACAATATATCAAATATATACGCACTTATTACACATGACGCGTATTTGACTGTAAAGGAACTGTTCGCCGAGAAGTATGTTCTACTTCATTTGACATACATATATGATGCAATTGTTATTTGTATAAAATATAGTGTTTATATGTAATGGATTATATATCTAATGGTTTTGTGAACTAATTGAATAAATGTATCGTTTTTTGAAAACTGTTTTATTCCCCTGTTCCTATTTCTATGGCAGATATATATTTAGAAATGGTGTTTTAGAAATATCCTGACCACATATTAATGATCTATATGTGCATTATAAATTAGATGAAAAAATAAGATCACTTTGGTTGGTCAGGGAAGCGATAATGCCTAGGATAATATTTCGTCGGTGTATTCAAAACGACCAAAAGCTGGCTTCTGAAATAATTAATGAGAGAATTGTCATATGAAAATAATGATCAAAGAGCCAAATAAAAAGTAAATGAAATGAAGACATGTAAAATGAATAATGACTGTCGAATAAAACCAATTTACTGAGAACATAAACTGTCGATAAAAAATAATTAATGGATATTAACTATTCAGCTCACGAAGTCATTTCTGCAGTTTCATCATTGAACAATTCTAATGCTATAGATATTCTTGAAATAAACACTAAAATTTAAAAAAATTCCATTGATTTACTAGCTTTACCACTAGCGAAACTATATAATGCATGCATAGCCGAGGGTGTCTTTCCCGATATATTTAAGTGTAGCAAAGTTATTCTAACCCACAAAACAGGTGATATCAATACACCTGACAATTTTCGTCCCATCTCAATAATCCCGTTTCTGGGAAAAAAATTGAAAAAATACCTAAATCCCGACTATCTCTCTACTTTGAAAAGTTCAATTTACTGCATAAGAACCTGTACGGTTTTCGTAAAAATCGATCAACCATACAGGCGGTCTCCAGAGTAGTGGAGGACATAGTGGAGGGCCTTGAGGGTGGTGCCGGACATCCTAAGCCTGTGCGATCTCAGCAAGGCCTTCGACGTGTTAAACATGAAATACTGATCGAAAAGCTCCACCGTTATGGTATCAGAGGGGTACCTTTGAAGATTTTTGAATCATATTTGCAAAATAGAAACCAGTGTGTTAGCTCAAATGGAAGCATTTCTAACTTTGAGCCTATAATTCACGGTGTTCCTCAGGGCTGCGTTCTGGGCCCACTTTTGTTTATTGTTTATATCAATGACTTTTTTTAGCACATGCAATCAATCACTTGTATACAATTTGCTGATGATTCAACATTGATTCACTTAACTCCCTCGGATGTGTGCCCAAATGCTGCCCTCGAAGTCCTGGCAACTCTCATCAATCAGTCTTTCCTGATTTTCTAAAAACTTAAACTTAAATTATAGTACCACTTCATAAAGGAGGCGACCCTGCAGACCCGTCAAATTATCGTCCAATATCTCTCACACCCACCTTGGCTAAAATAATTGAAAAATTAGTTCAGAAGAGAATTTTGGAATTTATACTTAGAAATAAAATCTTGAGTGAGAACCAGTTTGGCTTTCAAAGGCAGAAGAACACTACCGACGCAATATTTTCCCTTCTTAATAAAGTTTATAACGAAATTAATGAAGGTGAGGCAGCTGAAGCAGTGTTTTGTGACTGTGTGAGTCACAAAATCCTGCTGAGCATACTCGAATACTATGGGTTCGGAGGAATCAGCCAGCTATGGTTCAAATCATACCTTGAAAATCGCTCGCAATCACTGAAATATAACCTATAACTGGAATGCTAATATAGTTATATGCGCGAGAAACTTTTAGGCCAACTAAGGGAACTCGAATTTCAGAATATGCGCCGACGCAGTAAAAGTTAAGGAAGAAAATCATGTCTTTGATCACTACAAAGATATACAAACAATGCCGTACGTCATTGATTAGATGAACTAAATCAGAAACGGCTTGGCTTTGTTTGTCATTTTGATTTCGATTTTCGTCTTATTTTAAAAACAATATGGGGCAGTGGTGCATGGTGCTACAATGCAAAAACTGCAGTAAAAATTCTAGTTTATCCTTTTTTAGGTAAGTTATAACAAAACCTCATACAAAATAGATAATGTGGTATATCCAAGTTTTGCATAAATCCATATTGTGCACTGTGCCAAAGGTCCTATTTGAACCTAGTTTTAATTTTCTGATGATGTATATATCATAAAACCCCATATACATACACCACATATTTTCAGCTGTACTGAGTGGATAAACCTAGATATGGAAATAATCAACTCAATTATTCCATATATAATATACATTTATTTTCTTCAAGTGAAGTAATATTTCTGTTTTTTTTTTCAGATCAAAAAATGGGTGGAATAATAATCCCACAGCTTACCAGTTTTATCACACATATAAACGTTTAGCGTTGAGGCATGAAATCACTGATTTAAAAGGCGGAATTTGTGAAACTGATCATACGAGCATACTGACAACAAGTTCTAAAAACATGAAGAAAATCATTCCAGCAGTAAATATTGATGATATTGCTCTTATAAAAAAATACGGTCTAGATATTTCAGATGTTACAATAATTGATGGAAATATTGAATATGAGTTACAATTTTTGCCTACATTGAGTGTGCTCACAGAAAATGTTGTAACTTATATTAGTGGTTTTGTAGTAAAAAAATTGAAATTAATAATTAAATGTTCGGAATGCCTCTCAAAAGTGGAATGTGTGAACAATGAATCCATTGATGGAAATCTTTTCAGTCTACTGAATCGTAAGAATCGAGGAGGACTCATCAGGCCTTCAATGGATATCATAAAAATAAGCATGTTGTGTGAAAAAAAACTGCGGTTCATCTTGGACACAAATGAAAATAAAATTCCACAAGAACATACTTTTTTTAATGTTCTGGTTCATAAAATTTCAAATGAGTTGTTATCAAAAAAATGTTTTTGGAAGTCTGGATGACCACATCCTTGATAATTCTTTTTTAGAAAATCATAAGTTAAAGCTGATTAAAACTTCTGTAGAGATTTACCTCAAAATAAAACTATACCATGTTGGAAGAAAACAAACAGAATGTATGAGAGGTCTTGCGATCAGAAAACACTCAATAAACTTGTATTATTTTCCCATCAGTAGGAAATCTTTGTTTTAGTTGGTATATATTATATCATGTTTGTATCTGATTATGCTGAATAAATATCTCTGAAAATATAATGTGCTTTATTCTATGGATTTTTTTTATTGTATCACAGGAATTAAAATCCTTATTACAAAGATTGATTGATTACAAATTTATGACATGAACGTGCACTTATACTAGAAGAACTTATAAAAAATATATATGTTTCGAGGCCTAGTTAATCAACTGGGTCTATTGAGTACAATCAAAATGAGAATAAAGTACTAGTAGTGTGGGATAGAGGAGATATAATTCATTTTGAGGAAATGGTCGCACCTTTAATTACTAAGATTATTGAAAAAATAAACAAGTGGACGTTTCTGTACATTCTTGATGACAACTTCAGCTTAGTAGTAGAACATGTGATTTCTTTGAATCGTCAGGTGAAAGAACTCCATTTTGTTTGTATAGAAGACTTTCAATTTGTGAACGATATGAAACCCTCCAGTTTGAATATCATAATTGATATTAATTAACATTTGTTGATTCAAAAATCTTCAAATAAATTCTACTACCTCGATTTAATTCGTTATTCAATACTTTTGGCAAATGTATAGACGTCATACTCCCTGAAAATAGCTATAGGACTTTTCTGTGTTTTTTCCTCCTCGCGGCGCTCTCATACCGTTTTCGAATTGGAGACCTTCTTGTTCTAGAACACGTCATTTTCAAGCACTGTCTTCTCGCGCAAGAATTACTCACAATGTCTTTTTTTTTTACCAGCATAAACTTCAAACACTAAATCACTCATTTTAGCACAAATTGGCACAAACTACAGCCGGTTCTATCGAAAAAAAATCTTCAACACATACATCCTAGCTTTTCCTCACATCATCAACAACCCAACCTCAATCTGAGTCAGTGTGAGAGGTCTGGATGTACGTGTTGAAGAATCGGCTTGTAGTTTATGCTGAAAATGGGTGATTTAGTGTTTGTAGTTCCTGCTGAAAAAAGAAAGGAGACATTTTGTTGAGTGATTTTTGCATGAAAAATAGGTGCTTAAAAATGACGAGTTCCAGAACAAAAAGAACTCTGAAACGGAGAGCGCCGCGTTTTTCACGTAAAATAAGTCCTACAGCTATTTTTAGGGAGCATGAGTATACTATACATTTACCATATTTTCCAAATTCACTTCAACAATGTTGGTTTCAGCCTGAAACTGCCAATTCAGATATTCGTTTTGTACACTGTTTCTTCAGATATGTCGTTCATTACCAAAGGCAAGACCGGTCCTGATTCGGATAATAGTGCGCATGCTCCCACCCTGATTTTCTTGAAGTCTGCGCGAGATTGAAAACGGCTCATTCTTGAGAAGTTCCTTTGGCATTCCAGTTATAGGTTATATTTCAGTACTCGCAATTGGTAAAAACTAACCACCTCTCTCGAACTGAGCCAACTCATTGTGGCGTACCACAGGGTTCAGTACTCGGTCCCACACTGTTCCTACTGTATATAAACGATCTCACAAAAATTAATATATCTGGTAAGTATACATTATTTGCCGACGATACCACCATATTTTGGATGACAAAGATGAACAAACATTACATCACAAGATTCAAGAAGACATCGAATAAATTAAAACCTGGTGTGACGATAACTTACTGGTCTTCAACCCTACTAAAACAAACCTATTAACATTCCGCTGCGAGCCTTCTGTCCTGAGCCTCATAACATTGAAAATATTTCTCCCACTAAATTTCTCGGACTTAATATTGACAATAAATTACAATTCAATGACCATGTCACGAATTTGTGCAAAAAATTGTCATCAGGTTGCTACGCCATCAGGATAATATCACATGAATTGGGTTTTACAGCTGCTAAATCGGCTTATTTTGCCCTTATTGAGTCCCACCTGGTGTATGGCATAGCCTTCTGGGGAGTGTGCAGCAAACAACTGCTACAAATGGTGCAGGTTGTAAAAGAGAGCTATTAGGGCCCTCTGTAAAGTGAAAAAGCGTTATTCTTGCAGATATCTATTAAAAAATCATAGAATCCTCACAGTTACTTCTATCTTCATTCTAGAAACCACCTGCCTTATACACAAGAATCGCCACAAATATAATGCACTGCCCTCATACCATAACACACGATCCTCGCAAAAATTTAGATTATCCTTACCTATCCCTAAAAACAATCTTGTTAAGGAATCTCTCATTTATAACGGTCTAAAAATGTATAACCAGTTACCAATACATTTGAGGATAATTGAATCTCTTGGATTATTTAAAAAAATTGTAAAGGAATTGCTTCTTATCCATCCATTCTACAATACGGAAGAATTTTTTATTAATGAACCTTCCCGCCAGCACTAAAATAAGCTTTTCTCCTTATTTTAAGTATCAATTTTAACATGTTTACATCATGTGGTTGTACCTGCTTATCATTTTACCTAAATGTCATACTAGTTAATATGTGTGCTTGTACATTTTACTCATACAAATTTTATAACCCATGTATCACTACCGTGTTTAGCATTTCTAGTGTTTTTTCTATTTTTATTACTTAATTTTAGGTTTTAATTTTAACTTTTAGCACCTCTACAATGACTTTGTCGATAATAATTGTTTCTTCGGACAAGCATATTTGATTGATTGATTGCTTCCATTACAACAGTAGAGGGGAAAGCGGAAAACTGGTTCTCCGCAAATTACTTGAAACTGAATGAGGCTAAAACAAATCTTCTGAACTTCTCAACAAGTATTCACATGGGAGATTACGTCAAACTTCTGGGCGTTACTCTCGATAATACCCTAAATTGATCAAAACATTGAATTACTTTGCTCCAAATTGTCCAGTGCGATCTTCATTAAAAGACAACTGAGGAGAGTGGTGGGTAGAGATGTTCTGCTGAATACCTACTACGCATTTTTTCACTCACATAGGGAAATGCGACAAATTCACTAAAAGTCTTCAAACTTCAAAAAGAGGTGGTTAGGACTATTGCGTTTGCAGGTTACAAAGACCACTGTAGGCCACTATTTCAACAATACGGTACGACATTACCCTCAACAACTTAATAAACATCAACTTTCACTAAATTCAAATTTCCACTCGACGTGCAGATCAAATTAGACCCTTAAAGATACAGATTGAAAAAATCTATGGATAACTCTCCCAATATAAGTCTTTACAATCACTTACCTATCTCTCTCTTCAAATTGTTTCAATCTTAAAGTGAGACAGTTCCTCATCAACTCAAGTTTCTATTCTACTGCAGAATATTTATTTGCATTATTATTGTTTATATATTTTTAATTGTTAATGCTCATATGTTTTATGTGTTTGATATGGTTTTATGCTGTCCATCTTGGTGTTTTGACTGGACTTGAGATTCTTATTTAATATGAGTATAATATATGTTTAAACATATCCTTTAAGTGGGCGCTGGCTCATTTACATAACTTGCTACAAATGTAAACTCACATGTACGTAGTCAAATAAAGTATGTCTGTCTATCAAATAAAAATAAATAATAGTCAAACTGTCAAAGAAACTATTCTAGGTGGTAATTAAACTGTCAAGTGAAATAATTTAGGGGCAATGAAACTGTCAAATAAATCAAATTAATGATAATTGACCTGTCAAATAAAAAATAATTAATAAGCAATTGAAAGTGATTAATGATGTCTGGCTACTCTACACCGATCTCTACTTGGGAAATTGACTCCCATACCCGTTTGAGTAGCCCATTTTCCACAACCATTGTACCCACATTGCCTTGGAGATGGGATATTTTCCGGAATATCTCTCCAGGAGGGTCTGCCAGTTCCGTCCTCTTTCCAATGTAGAAAGTCCTGAATGTTTGGATCGGTTTCCTGGTCCTGTCCCATGTGTGCGGTAGTCCATTCGTCTTCAGTTAAGTTTCGTGCGCAGGGACCCGGACCCAAATGGAATATCGGTTCCAGTTCGGGTCCAAGAGAAATTGAAAATTTCGGTTCCGATTCAGTTACGGTTCTCAGAATATAATATCGATTCGGCTCGAAAAATTTTTTTTCGGTCCGTTTCCTTTATATGTAGAAAACGGAATTTAACAGGATTTTCAGATGCCGTATTGAATACATGTTATGTGTATAGATTAGATGGGTAACATAAATAAATAGTGATAATATGGCATGTAACAATATATAATAATTATTAATTCTTTGTTTTTTTTTTAATAATTTTCCAAATTATTCGCTTGTTGATTTTCTTTTATTTCCCTTTACTGGAGTTCTTCATCCCTTATAATGAAAATTTAAAAAACTCCCTCAACTCAAAAGGTCAGTGCTAACCAATTAACTATTGCGCCTAAACATCTCAAATGCGCCACACATAAACATAAAACAAATGAAGTTTTTCTGCAGAACATAAGTCACAGTATTATTCTATGGTGTTCCCGAGTGACATCTGACTATGTCATATGTCATCAATCAAATTGACTGAACCGAAAAAACAGTTTCGATTTTAAGACAGTTCCGGTTCGGTACCACAAAATAGTCGAAGTTGAAATATGGGTTCGGTTTCGGTTCATGAAAAAATATCGGTTCCGTTTCGATTATCTGTTTCATAACAGTCCGGTCCGGGTTCCTGCTCGTGCAACTCCTTCATGGAATTCAATACGCTGACAATGCGGTCTTCTAGATAAGGCATCCGCATTACTATGTAGTCGTCCTGGGCGATGTTTAATTTTTCAATCCATCTAGCATTTGTCCTGGGCAGTAGCCACTTCAGGGCCGCATGCTCGGTCCTAATGAAAAACACTCTTTCATAAAGGTATTTGTGGAAGAGGTCTACTGCCCTGACTATCGCTAGAAGTTCCTTCCTGGTGACACAGTAATTTCTTTCGAGCTTAGACATCTGCTGTGGTATTCGATGACTTCTTGTAACTGTGATAACACAGCGCTGCGGAAAGCTTTATCCCATCCAATGGAAGTTGACTCAACCTCCTGTCAATTTATGAAGGGAGCTGTGATGTCAGCAAATTCTTCCACAAACCGGCGGTAATAGGTACACAGGCCGAGGAAACTTCTCACCTCGAGTTTATCTTTTGGCCTTGATCAGTCTGGAATAGCTTGTATTTTCGATTCGTTTGTTTGAATTCCTTCTGCCGAGACTGTGTGGCCCAAGAAACCCACTTGCTTCTGGAATAGGAAGTACTTCTGAAGATTCAGCTTGAGGTTGGCACTCCTTAAACGTCAGAAAACTCAACGTAGGTTGGCCAGATATTCTTCGAAATTTCTTCCCATAACCATGACATCATCCAGATACACCAGGTAGGTTTCCCAAGTGATTCCAGCTCCATCAATATCTCGAAAGTCGCCGGGGCATCACAGATATCAATAGGCTTAACGGTAAACTAATACAGTGAGTGTGATACCAGTAGTAAACGCAGTTTTTCCTTATCGTCTTCGTGTATGCCCTCTTGCCAGTGTCCGCTCTTCAAGCCCAGCGTTGAAAACCATTATGAGCCTGCTAATGTCAGTATGTCGTCGATTCGGGGTAATAGGTAGCTGAATTCTTCGTGACATCATTAAGTTTCCTATAATCCACACAGAACTTTGTAGATCCATCCTACTTGGAAACTAGTACCACCGAGGCGGACCATGGACTCGATGATTCTTCGATAATGCCATCATTGGTCATTTTCTCGACAAGCTTTTCCACCTCTGTTGTGGTGGTTGTCGAATTGGATGGGCTTGACCGGTGTCTATCATGTGCTGGACCAGGTTGGTTTGTACTGTTGGTGACCCTGCGGGCTCGAATACGTCACTTTCCTTGGAAATAAATTTCATGGCAGCTTCGTATTCCTACGGTGACAAATGATTCAAGGATTTCCCGATGGTTCTTAGTATGTCATCAGCCATGCCTTTTTTGACCGGATATCCGTTTTGCAATCTGCTACCCACTCATCTGACTAGCATTCTCCTATGATGTCTTCTTTCCGGACTGTTATTCCATACATTAGTAATTCTGACAGGGATATCTTGTTTTATCGTAATTAAAGCTCGTGCAAGTAATAAGAATAGAAAAAGTTTAGGGCTCGCATTTTGCCGCTCTACTAACTCAATATGTTACACAAAAAAACTCGATGGCATTGGACTGGATGTGTGAACTGAAAGTTTTTATTTGGATTTTCACCAGAACGTGCGACCATCTCTAGTGACAAGCTATTCGCACTATGATTAGTTTGTAGCTGAAACGTGATAATGGTTCTTGACTTATATGGACCATTACCACCATTGGGGTTATGCACATTTGTGTTGTTATGCTGGAAATTCGACATTCATGTTGAGTAAAATCAGAACACGCGGTGGGCAAATGGAATGGAAAAATTTCAGGAACATTTGGTAGTTCACGAATCCACCGGCTATAGCCCTAGGTAGCAACCACGTACCCAGAATTTTTTGTCAGGGGGGGAGTCCAGTTCCAGGCAAATGATTGAAGTATCGCGTAAACGAACATGTAAAAGTTTCTCGGAAATCAAAAGCAAATATTTTCTCAAATTCGGAGATTTAGCGGGGGCGGTGAGGTGGGGGGCCCAGTGGAATATTTGAGCAAAAACCTGGCCAAAAGTGTAAAAGTTAAAAATTGATCAACAATTGTGCATTTTATCATTACTAACTGGTGCGTGGATCTCATCATTTCCATAAGTATTATCCAGGAGCTCCTAGCCTCAGTTAAAGAACAGGTTTCTTTAGATGTGCTATTTGATCACGTTTTAGCACTATATTTTTACTGGCACATTACCTACAGGTTTTTAGTTTTTCAACTTCTGAAGATGGAAAAAGAATTAAGTAGACTAGCTTTGTACGAATTGGTTAAGGAGTCTCCTGAAAAATTAAATGATGGAAAGTTCTTTGAAGAAAATGACGCAGATCAGAGTTCAGGAGAATCAGATTGAATTGAATCCGAATAAGTCACTCAAAAACCAAGATCCCTGTAGTGACTAAACTTTTGTAAATATTAAATGTAATAATATATATATATATATATATATATATATAACACATGAAAAATATTTTTTGCCAGCGTTTTACCAAAAATACTTTGCTGCTGTGATGACCGTCGAGATGCCCTGCCACCCGCTCGCCCCGCAGATCGGAAATGTCTCGGACAGAAAGACATTTTTGGCGCTGCATATAGGGATTGTGTGTGTTGTATCTAATCTCTATAACATTGGGGGGCTAGCTAGACACCATGCACCCCTCGATAGAGTTACTCTTCTTAACTCGGACACGACTGGGGGAGGCCATAACCGTGAAAAAATTGTCAACTTTTATATTTTTATTTTGGTTCAACCTGATACTGGCAAAGAGCGTGGATCGTTTCATGTGTCACATTTCGAAAAGTTTTACTCCATAAACTGAAAGCTCATTGATTTGTTTGAAGAGCTAGTGGGGCATATTGTAACAGAACTGGCAATACTCTATAGTGGGAGGATCATTAAGGAATTCTATATATATGTATATATATATATATATTATATATATATATTATATATATACATCTTGCCTACAATACTGCGTCCTTTCAGGAAGCGTACGTTACTGCGTCCACCAGAAATACGCAAAAAATCCTACTCAAAGCTGGTTTCAGATTATCAAAAACTTCAAAAATAAAAAAAAGTAGTCTTATATAATATTGCGTCCTTTCACCATCATATCATTATCACGTCCGGTGAATAATTTGTTTTCATATTTAGTATGATACTGCGTCCAATTAGCATAATATCTTTCATACTCAGCACGATACGGCATCCAGCGCTGTTGCCATGTTTTATTACACATTTTATTTAACTCGCTTCGTTCATATGTTGTCATTCTTTCCGGTTCAAAATTTGTAATCATTTTTGGAACACTTGCCGACATCCGATTGAGCTGAAATTAACAATTTATTTTTTTAAATAAAAAAAACAAATACGGCTCCAAGATGATGGACAAGTTTTGTGATTAGGGTACGATTCGTTTCAAAATCGTGGGGGTTTTCAAGGACGGAAAATGTGAAATTTCTGTCAAAATAAAAAAAATTAAGATGGCGGACAAGTTTTATGATTATGGTCCGATTCGATTAAAAAATTGGTGTGAGGATTTCCGGGATCGAAGATTATTAATTTTTTGTCGAAATTAATGAATTCAAGATGGCGGCTCCAAAATGGTGAAAGAGTTTTGTGATTATTGTCCGATTCTATTCAATATTTGTGTGTGGGGGTTTTCGTAGTCAAAGATTATGAAGTTTTTGTCCAAATTTATGAAATTGAAATGGCAGCTTATGGAGTTACTGTTAGAGGAAAAAAAAATTGCGCTTCAAGATGGCGGACGAGATTCAAGTTTATGGTCCAATTCGATTCAAATTGGTATGTGGGAGTTTTCATGGTCGAAGATTGGGAATTAGTCCGGTCAATTTAGACCAAAAAATGAGAGTGAAGTTACATAAAGTCCCAACAAGCTGAATTTTTGTGAAGTTGTTCAAAACATAATTACAAACAATGTCTAGAAGTTCCCCATCATTCCCCTGTAAGGAAAAAATTTAATTCAAGGTCAAAGGTCAAAAAAATTAGTTTTTCACGATTTTCAGCAAAACGGTAAGTTTTATCATAAAAGTACCTCAGACAAAAATTGTAGATCATAAAATTATGAGCCACCGTTTCTGAGATATAACGATTCTAAAAGTTATAAAAGTTGTTATCGTCATAATATGCATGAGTACGCCACGTATATACATCTCGTTATTTGATATCGTTATTTGATGACATCGGGATGCGTAAAACACAGAAATCTACCATTTACGATTGTTTTGAAAAAATAAATATTGATATTAACAACACTAATGCGACATACATCATTGACGGAGGATTCTTACTACACCGCGTTGTGTGGGATAGCGAAGAAACATTCAACGTTATCTTAGATAAATACGTTCAATATGTACGTAGACATTTTGGTTCCAGAGTTACTGTCGTATTTGATGGCTATGATGATTGCAAGAGAAATATCAAAGCTGCAGAACAACGTCGTCGAACTTTAGCAACATCTTCATCTTCTGACATTTTATTTGATGAACTTATGACAGTCCCAACCAGTCAACAGAAATTTCTTACTAATACCCACAACAAGTCTCGGTTCATTTCAATGTTGAAAGAAAAGTTTACGGCTGAAAATATATTGGTAAAACAAGCTAATAATGATGCTGATGTATTGATTATTGAAACAGCAATAGAGCAATTCAATTTGACAAATACAACTATTGTTGTTGGTGAAGATGTTGACTTACTTGTATTGCTCACTGCTCGAACGCCAACTGAAAAAACTATTTTTTTCTTAAAACCAGGAAAAGCTCAGCATCAATCAGCTATATATTCATCAAAAAGTTTATTTACTTTTGTAAAGTGTAAAGATCATGTACTATTTTTACACGCAATAACTGGCTGTGATACGACATCTGCATTTTACAGGAGGGGTAAAACAGCAGTTTTCAAAATGTTTGAAAAACAAGATTTAATTCAATGTGCTGAAGTTTTTAAAAAAAGTGATTCAACTCAACAAGAAGTTATTACCAACGGCATCCGCTTTCTTCTTTCTATGTACGGAGCTCCTAAAAAAACTACCTGTTTAGATAAACATCGATATGCATGTTTCGTTAAAAATACTAAAAATAAAAAACAAGTTCAATTAGCTTGTCTTCCTCCAACCTCAGTTGCTGCTCACCAACATCTTCTTCGAGTATATTACCAAGTTCAAGTGTGGCTTGGTTATCAGCTAGACCCTACAGACTGGGGTTGGAAGTTGGTCAACAATATATTAGAGCCAGTTCAAACTTTACTTCCACCTGCGCCGGAAAAACTGCTGAACACTATTTTTGCAACTGCAAAAGGGATGCAGTGCTAAATGTGGTTGCAAAAGTCGGTCTGTCTTGTTCTTTGGCATGCACAAATTGTCAAGGCCGGTCGTGCTCTAATATTGAATCACAAACAATGGAGGATTCGTTTGACTCCGACGAAGTATCATGCGATACATCGCTATTGACGCAATTTACTTGCATCAAAATGAAGATGAAGAAGAAGCAGGAGAAGAAGAACAAGAAGAAGATCAAGAAGAAGAACAAGAATTTGAAACTTACGAATAAGACGAATAAACTTCAACACTTTTTTCATTTACATCGTTTTTATCTTTCCCAATCTTTGAAAATTTCCGTTATTTTGCAATAGTTTTACATTAAACAGGATCACAACTGACCCGTGGAGTAGGCCTACTGGGGAAACCACGTTAACAAAAACGCGCTAAGTACACTACCTCATAGGTGGCGTGGAAACGTGTGCATATTATGACGATAACAACTTTTATAATCGTTATATCTCAGAAACGGTGGCTCGTAAAAAAAAAAGTATTGATACTTTTTTTATAGATAATTTTATGATCTACAATTTTTGTCTGAGGTACTTTTATGATAAAACTTACCGTTTTGCTGAAAATCGCGAAAAACTCATTTTTTTGACCTTTGACCTTGAATTAAATTTTTTCCTTACAGGGGAATGATGGGGAACTTCTAGACATTGTTTGTAATTATGTTTTGAACAACTTCACAGAAATTCAGCTTGTTGGGACTTTATGTAACTTCGAATGTCGAAATTGACCGGACTAAATGTTTTTTCAAAATTCATAAAATCAAAATGGCGGCTCCAAGATGACCGATAATCTATGTGTTCATGGTCCGATTCTATTCAAAATTGGTATGTGGGGTTTTTCGGAGTCAGAGATTAAGGATTTCTGATCAACAAATTCAAGATGGCGAGCGAGTTTTGTGATTATGACCCGATTCGATTCAAAATTGGTATGTCGGCACGGCTCGATGTCGGCCTGATTCGATTCAAATTGGTATAGTCGGGGTTTTTGGGGACGGAGATTACGAATTAAATAAAAGATTATTGATTTTTAGTAGAAATTCATAAATTGAAGATGGCAACTCCAAGATATCGAATGAGTTAATCTCTAGATAGTCTCCTCATTGAAGGACTAGATAGCTCAGAACTTACAGGAAAAGAGGCCTCATAATAACGATGCTTTAACAAAAATGCATAGGTTAGGGCGTACGTATTGAATTGAATCTATAAGTCACGGAATAACCTATGTCACACATCCAAAGCAATTATTTTCTACTTTTTAGTGCATTTGAATGAAAGTGTTGCCTAAATTTTTATTAATTATTTTATTTCTGTAATAAATTATGGAAAAATCCTCAAAAAAAGGAAATAAAAAAAATACTTCTGAAATAATAAATAAAATTATTCCTCATCGTAATCCTAAAGTTACTTTCATAGTATGTTAACCCTGATATGTTCTTTCTCGAACAATATCTCGTCATCCTTGATATATAATTAGTATAATAGTAAATAATCCTAATAATAATAAATTATGGTTATATAAATGAAATCATTTGATTAATCCTATTATTGTAATTAATCAGTTTTGTTCCCTAAATTAAGTATTTTCTGATGTCTCCAAAATGACTAGGCCATTAGGTGATGTCTTCCTCCATTCCATTATATGTATAACTACATAAAAAATATCATAATTATGGGGACCAGTCATGGATGATATGATAATAAAAGTTTGGTGTTTCATTACGCAACAAAAAATATGACAGATACAACACGAATACACATCCTCGATCCCAACATACTATGAAATTTCCAGAGTTCTTTGAATTATTTGAAATTTACTACTCGAAAACTATTGAATATTGGAAAAATGTAGAAAATGATATAATTATCCAACGTTCCATAAAATTCACAGATAACTGGGTTTTGGAATCGTTTATGTTGTCATTATATATTTGTTTTTTTTTTTGCTCTTTCAGGTACCACAACACAAATTTTCCTTATCTCATCACTTACCTGTTATGTTAATACTAATTGAGAGAATCAAACTATAGTTAATATGACGTCCTTCTTCGGAAAATTAATCCCTGCTAATGAAATTTATCCATTAAATTTTTTCCATGAAATCAACTGAGGAAGAAGTGTGGGGCCTAGGCCGCCATGTGTCTAAGCCGACAGGGGGTAATACTTGTGACGATCCCAGACATAGCAGGGTAAACTCCATGTCCCCTCTCAGTTAACATGGTAGCATACCTAGTAGCTTTCGAAAGAAAGTGAACGGCGGATATGGTTGATGCGAGAGAAATCTTGCTGATATTGGAATTCTCCTGTTGACATGGGTATGCAGAGGAAGAAGGCCTCCCCATAGGCTTGCCGTTGCCTCGCCACAAGGTGTTGGACTCCCGGGGGCAGGGTGATAGATAGTTGACCAATGAAAAACACACCGTATTCGGTAGAGACGGGGAAGTCCTTTATCTATGGGCACTGATGATTGTATTTCTTGCTGACTTGGCGGGAAGAGGCGCATTTACTCTCTCGGGTATTGACATCCCAGAGCCAGTAGCCTCATCAGCCGGACCCACCGTGGCTGAAATGATTCGGTAGCAGGATAACCTATCGCGTAAATCCAGCGTATCCGGATTCCCATAGTGTGGGGTAGGGTGAGGTACTCACCAGCTTGCTGTTGTTACCACTGTACATATTGTTGCTGTGGAAGTAGTGTATTCGTGACAATGAAAACAGACAAGATTTGAGAAAAAAAAACTGATTGAGCTTACAGAAAGAGTACGCTGTATATATATAAATAAATTAATAATTTTCGAAAGATTCGTAAGTAAATACATTTCAAAAGAGTGGATCATTGGGGGGTTGATATGGCTCTTCAGCCCCTCCGTACCTCAACCTGTGAGGTCTTTTGTACATTACCCTTCACCTATTCAAGATCCGGGATCCTGAGACTCCCTGCAAAGCGTATCAGTTTCCTGGGAGCTAAGTTCCTGGTGGATAAGGTCGTTAGTAAAACTCCTTCGAGGAACTCAACCCTTCTGCATAACAGCACTTGGTAGTCGCAAAGCAAGTGTTCTGCAGTTTCAGCAAAATTCTCGCAGTAACGGCACAGTTAACTGTCTGATGTCTCCAGTTTTTTGAAGTGATACCTCAGAGGACAATGTCCGGTGAGCAGTAGCAGTTTCAAGTCTTGCTTGTTCAACTCGAGAAGATGTTCAGTTTTTTTTTGAAGTGATACCTCAGACAATGTCCGGTTTGCATGAGGTCAGAAGCTTTTGTTGTCTTGCCCTGGAACCTTGATTCCAGTGGTTTCTGTCAGCTTCCCAGCGCCGAACTCTTCTTGATGTGGGTTTGAAAAATATCACAGAAGGGTTCTGGACCAGAAAATTGGGTATTTGCCCCTTCCAAGGCTGTTCGCTTCCGCATTGCCTTTGATTTCTTTGCACCCACATCATTGTAACCTGATTATTCGTAGCCAGTTGTCTTAGGGAGAGTTTGTAGTCCCAAGTCAGTCTAGACTCACAAGTGTGTGACTTTAGAGCTTTTAGTGCTGCTTTTTCAAAGAGTAAAAGAGAACATAATTCTCTGGAATCCTCAAAATTTCACGATTCCTAAATGAATAAACTTGTTTCAGATAGTCATCTGAAAAATGGGAAATAAAATCTCCATATTAGTCAGTTTCAGAATATATTTAAATTTTTGCAGAATATGTATTTTGTACAAGTACCTTTATCTTCGCTCAGTCTTTGTTTTCTAATAATTGTGAGTATTTTACCTTCGATTCTTCACATTCATATCTCTTCGAGGAAAATATTTTATTTCTATATGTTTTCGAAATATTTTGTTATAATTTTTTTCTGATCTGCTGTCCATTCCACCAATGTTCTTTTCATTCCTCTTTCAATGTTTTTTTTCATTTTTGTTTTTCTAACCTCAGTCACACTATCGATCTTCTAAGGAGTATTCTCCCATTCCTCCTCACAAAACTAACAGTGAGTAATATTCTCTTTTTTGTTGATGGAACCTCATGAGGAAATGCAAAAAAAAAATTTCTACAATGAAAAAGAGGAAATTTTTGTGGCATAGAGGACAAATCATTAAATTAAAGAAAAAAAAGCATCATCAAGTGGGAGTCGAACCCACGACCTTATGATTTCTAGCCATACGCTCTACCATCTGAGCTATTCGAGGACATAGGAATCAACACATACTCGTGAACCCTTTTCTTCCATAATTTAATATTCATGTGAGAAATGAATCGAAAATCCAAACGTACATATCACTGGCCGTCGAGATCCATTACCTGTCACTCAACTCCATCGACATTCGAAAATTTCAGTAGCAGATCTAAGCAGATGATATCTCACCACTGATAAGATTTAGCCAAATATATACGGTGAAAGTGGAAATATTGTGTCCGAAATATATAATGAAAAAGGGGGAATTTTGTGGCATAGAGGACAAATTATTAATTTAAAGAAAAAAAAAGCATCCTCAAGTGGGAGTCGAACCCACGACCTTATGATTTCTAGCCATGTGAGCTATTCGAGGACATATGAATCGACACACACTCGTGAACCCGTTTCTTCCATAATTTAATATTCATGTGAGAATTGAATCGAAAATCAAACGTACTTATCACTGGCCGTCGAGATCCATTACCTGTCACTCAACTTCATCGTCATTCGGAAATTTCAGTAGCATGATAATCTCTAACCACTGATAAGATTAAGCCAAATATATAAGGTGAAAGTGGAAATATTGTGTCCGAAATATATAATGAAAAAGGGGGAATTTTGTGGCATAGAGGACAAATTATTAAATTAAAGAAAAAAAATGCATCCTCAAGTGGGAGTCGAACTCACGACCTTACGATTTCTAGCCATACGTTCTACCATCTGAGCTACTCGAGGACATAGGAATCGACAAACACTCGTGAACCTTTTCTTCCATAATTTAATATTCATGTGAGAAATGAATCGAAAATCAAACTGGCCGTCGAGATCCATTACCTGTCACTCAACTTCATCGTCATTCGAAAATTTCAGTAGCTGATCTAAGCAGATGATCTCCAACCACTGATAAGATTTAGCCATATAAGGTGAAAGTGGAAATATTGTGTCCCAAATATATAATGAAAAAGGGGGAATTTTGTGGCATAGAGGACAAATTATTAAATTAAACAAATAAAAGCATCCTATGTCCTCGAATAGCTCAGATGGTAGAGCATATGGCTAAAATCATAAGGTCGTGGGTCTCGACTCCCACTTGAGGATCTTCTTCTTCTTTAATTCAATAATTTGTCCTTATGCACAAAATTCCCACTTTCATTACATTGACACAATCTTCCATTTCATATTCATCGTTATATTCCCGTAAGTAGATATATTCTCATTCGGAGTTATCTCTGGAGTGGAAGGACGACTGTCAATTTCGTCATTCAGTCTTCCAGTGCTTCTGGGTGTAGAAGGTAGGGTTTCGTTTTGATCCCTTGATATTGGATTCTCGTGGGTAGAAGGTAGTTTCTCATTGTGTTTGCTAGGGCTGGACGAAATATTCAAAAACTCATTGGTCGTGATTTGAAAGAAGTTGAGAGCAAAGATCGAAAACGATTGTTTTTTTACCTGAAAATAAATGATGACGAAATAATAGAAGGAAAAATGTGCTTTTTCTGAGATGAGTAGGATCCAAATGAATGCAAATGATACGGGATAAATTAAAATATGAACTTAATAACTTGTCTATCGTATTGGGCCAAATGTTGGATCTGCATCGATCGCCCCATGAGAATAATGCCATCCCAAAACTACCGTCTGTGGCGTGAAAAGAAAGAGCGTCTGTCCAGTTCACTTTTGGAGCATGCCCGGCCTTGAATATAAACACTTTAGAAAAGACTGCAGTCTACATAAGAAGTTAGAGTTACCACCTCACAATGCTGCAATCAGTCAACCAAACTATCGAAAAGCAATTTGTGAATTTGTAAAGGTTCTGAATAACTCAATTTCTTGAAAATTAATAAAAACACTTGCAATTCTCAAAAACTCATAAAAGTTATTTCTGGCGAACAAATGGGGGAAATTGATGTGATTTACTATTGCATTCATATATATGTTTTCCTCCTCATAAATTTTGAATTTCTGTAAAAACATATGAAAGTCCGGTAAAAAAAATTCAAAGAAGTTTACTTACTCACGAAATAAAAGTGCACCAAAACTTCGCACGTGTTTGCACATGAAGACACTGACCAAAATGTATTTTGGTACATGGTTGCCAGACTGAGGACGCATCATCATGCTACAGGTGAAAGGAGTATATTCGATGTATATTAGCATTCACGATTTAAAGCGCCCCCCAAACAGAAATTGTCTGAACTAAATGTATACTGGAACTTTCAAAGACCGTATAATAGTACGTCCTTCATTATATTTTTCTGGTGTACATAACTCTCGCATTTGATAATGAATGTTTTCTGTTCTCATATGCCATGGGAGCTCTGGAAGCGGAGTACAATTTGCGAATATATAATTCGATGGTTCGTTCAAAATAATGGAATTATTGTTGGAAAACAATACTGCGTCCGGTATACGGACGTTGTATCATTCAGGAAGTGGTAGTGTATGGTCGGAAACCCACGTACGGACGTAATATTGTACGCGGGATAAATATATAAATATATATATTTCGACTATTTAGGAAACGGCTCTGAAGGTTTGGATGAAATTTTGTATTTAGATGGGGTTTTGCTTTTTACGTTTATCTATATAGGTGTCTTTCCTGAAAAAAAGCAATTTTACACACAAAAAAAATGTTTATAGTAGGTTAGGTTAGAACGGACGAATCCACCAGATTCAACTATGACGTCTGGAATACCGTTAGGTTATAAAAAAATGTTTTTTTCAGGAAAGACACATATATGAGATGGCGTTATAACATTATCCGAATATTTCAAGTTTATCTAAATAAGTATCTCCGAAAAAAACGATTTTCCAGGTACTATATAGAAGGGCCAATGTGGTGATACACTGACAATAAAAAGCGGTGCCTGGTTAACAACTTCCTTATTTGCTTGAACCTAACCAGTTTGCTTTACAATGTGGTTAACCAGAAACCAATCTAGTTCAATATGTTTCGCAAGATTCGATTTTAAATGGCATACACTTAATCTGAATAATACACTTAATCTTAATAATCGAAAAAACAATTTTAATTCAATAAAAGAAAAAGCCATATGAAGGGGGATAAGATATGAATTAAAAGTTATATTTTCCTACGCACCTAAAGATGTTTTAAGCTCGATGATGATTTTATTTATGTTGTGTCTCGCTTCGGCCAGAGCTCTCCGGATCTCTGGCTGGTGACTACTCCGTACTGATGAGGGCCAAAAAGCCTGAAACCGGTTTGCAGATTGTTAGGCGGACACGACATGAATTTAAACATAATCGAGCTTATTAGAAAGGAACATTTGCGAACAATATCCATTTATATGGAAGTTTGCATGGATTGTCAGGTGAATATCATTCAACGTTCTGCGTGGTATTTGCTAGGAAAGTAGTTGTTTTTCGCCTGTCGGTCTACCAATTGTGTTTCAATTTATATTGAACCTTTTGTGAAGACGACTTTGTGTGCTTTATGCATTTCATTTCCTATCTTATCCCCCTTCATATGGCTTTTTCTTTCATTAAAATATGCCAGTCGGGCAATTTGAGCCACTCCTACTGAGAAGGAATCTTTTATTTAGAATCCTATCGAGGTAGGAGAATTGTATGGAGTGTTTCTTTCTGTCACTAGGTGTCGCCGGTTAAAAGTAATCTTTTCCGACGCACCTAAAGATGTTTTAAGCTCGTTGATGATTTTATTTATGTTGTGTCTCGCTTCGGCCAGAGCTCTCCGGATCTCTGGCTGGTGACTACTCCGTACTGATGAGGGCCAAAAAGCCTGAAACCGGTATGCGGATTGTTAGGCGGACACGACATGAATTTAAACATAATCGAGCTTATCAGAAAGAAACATTTGCGAACAATATCCATTTATATGGAAGTTTGCATGGATTGTCAGGTGAATATCATTCAACGTTCTGCGCGGTATTTGCTAGGAAAGTAGTTGTTTTCCGCCTGTAGATCTACCAATTGTGTTTCAATTTATATTGAACCTTTTGTGAAGACGACTTTGTGTGCTTTAAGCATTTCATTTCAATTTTAATTCATCCTGCCATTCCTGGAACTGAACTAGTATATAATTGATCTATTTTCAGAAAAAAACAGGTTGTGCCAATCCGAATCCAAAATTTACCCGGGCATAAGCTAGTACTATAATAATTGTCTTGACAACTTCCCTATTTTTTGTCATTGAGAAATTTTAGAGTAAATTCCTTACTGGTAATTTTTTATTTCTGCGCTAATATGCTAATATTCAAATGTGAAAATTCAAAGGAAAAGCATTTTTGTCTATGTGGGACATAGGAAAATGTAAAATGAAAAAAGGTTGATCCAAATGAAAAAAGTGGAAATTTCAAAAAACAAATTTTGATGAAAGTTGGTGCATAATTCGAAACCTAAAATGTAACCATTAAAATGTATATATCTTTATTTTCCAATTGAATTATATAGGAACAATGAATTGTATAAAAATAATAATTGGTAATACAAAAAATAAATATAAAACAAATACAATTATATAAAAAGAAATAAAAATACAAAGACACATACTAATTTATTAAAAACCTCCTGCAAAGTTTATAGATTTTTCTCAATTATCATTTTCCTAATTCTTCTGTTGAATATATGAATGACTGCCACATTTTTCATTTCATCAGGAAGATGATCGAACATATTGCATCCAATATATTCTATTTCTTTTAAATGAGGCAGTGCGATGTACAATGGGCGGCAACTTCTAATATTATATGTATGTGATGCACATTTTCCCATGTAGAAGGTTCTATGTTTAGAAGCAAAAATACAAAATTCCAAGATATATGTTCCAATAAGGTTAAAGTATTGTCTTTTGAGGGAATCTCTACAGGAGTCCCTATAATCCAATTTAGAATGCTCTTTACCCCATACTTCAAGTGCTTGAATGAAAATTAAAATGTCAACAATGAGCATATACAAATCTTAGCGCATAAGGGGTTCCACTCAGCTTACTGCATAATAAGTCTATGCATGGGCTCCATTGTAGTTTAGAAACTAATGTTATTTCCAGCAAGTTCTCAGATTCAGAACTTTATCTTCAGTATTATCGAAAATGATGTCTTATTGCTGCCCAAGACAAGAGAACTTAATCGTACTCAGATTAGGTCAATATTTGAAGGTACATATTTTCTCATAAGTCTATTTTATCCTTTTCAACAATTAAGATGTTGGTATCATCAGCATTAATAGATGAAGAGGTTTTACTGAGAAACCTGATCAAGTCATTAGCAAAGATTAATTTTTTTTTGTAAAATTGTTTTTAACCGCTTTCTTAGTTGTTTGACCAACCCTCAGAAGTTAATGAAAACTTGTACGAGTTAAGATCACGGGGACCTTACCTTTTATAGTGGGATCCGAAACCACTCTTGGGACCTTGAAAAAAATTTTCACCAGCTGCGGGAATCGAACCCGCGCCAGGTGGAAACAGTTGACACAAGACCGATGCTCGTTCCACTGAGCCACAAGCACAAATAAAGATATGGATTGATCCCTGTGGATCCCTGGGTTATATCTAAGGATGTACTCATACTTTGGTTAATGTTTACAACTTGCTTACACTTTTTTTGATATGAGTGGAATAATTTTAAATGTTTTCTTAAGCCATACCAACATTTTTTTAATAAGAGCTCATGGTCCCCCCAGTCAAATGCTTAGAAGTCTATAAACAAGCCCAACACATGAATTTTTTTCATCAAGAGCTCTGATGATTGTATTCTTGAAATTATAAGGGGTTTTGGCATTTTTTATTTTTGTAAAACCGTGTTGAAATATTGATAGTAAAAAAAGTTGCTCAACTGGCATTTTATGTTCGTTTAAAAATCTTCAGAGGTACTGGATAAAATACATATTGTTCTATAATTATTTATATCATCAATCTTGTATATTAGCGACTCTCTTGTTAATTTCAAATTTTCAGTAAAAATGTCCTCTTTAGTAGACGAATTTATAAGAAACACTATATTTGATATATTATCTACACCATTGAAAAATTAATTTTTTTGAAATTAATTCGTTTATATCAAACACTATTACTGGAGACATAAAGAAGGTAGTATTGCTCAAAGGCACATTATTTCCTTTTGTCAATCATCACCTCACAAAAGGATTCCATTATTATGAACAATACTTTCACCTCTCTCGCAAAAATTTTTTTGTAACTGATTTATTATATCCCAAGTTGTTTTAGACTTATTATCTGAAGTTATTATGAGATTATCATAATACTGCCTCCACACATTTTTCAGTTTATCCCTATATTCCCTGTTGAGATATCAACTAATTTGCTTAAACTGCATGTTAAGAAGAGCAAGAGTGTTTGATATAAAGAAACATTTCTTGTCAAGTCCATCATACTTGGATCAAGTGCGAATTGTTTTTTTTTAATTTGATATACACGGGTACAAAAAATATACATTTTGTGCCTTTATTTTTTTAAATATCAAGTAAAAAGTTGTTTATGATTGGAAGTAATGTCGAAATATTCAAATTGCATACTTAAAAAAAAAGCATGCCATTGTTTGTTTTCTTATTGCAGAGCTGATGTTTTACCCTATATATAACTACTATTTTAATTTTCACTTTCAGCACATGTCGAACATTCTGTCCGATACATGGAGGAATGAAGGAACGATGTACCATCATAGGTGACAGTGGCTGTTATAATATGCATGTTAAGGGGTTAATATAAAAGTTAAGCAGCGGGGACATGCAAAAACATGAGAACAGAATGTATAACATATTTGAAGTGGTTAATATTTCCTGATTGATAAACTTATTTTATTAAAAAAGAAAAAAATGAAATTACTCAAAAACGGCATATAAAATTGATTAACCTCCAGGATAACTAAAAATAAGTATTATTCATACAACGAATTATTTATTTTTTAGCTAACAGCTAAAGACATAATTTATTTTGTAGCTTAAAAACTTGGGAGAAACTTCAAAAACATCTAAAACTCATGAGTGCATGAAGTATCAACCTATCGACTTAATAAGATCAATCTCTCCACAGGTTGCTATGAGAGTTGGTGTAAGTTTAAAAAAGTTTTCTCAAAATATCTATTATTTCCACAATTTCAAAGTGTCTCTCCAAAAGAAATGATTCAAACTTTTTCCATATTTGCAAAGTGAGATTGCTTCTTGAAAATGTGTTTCCCATTTCTTCCGGTCTTCCTGATGATCGTGGAAGCGTGAAATAGATTTTCGTCGACAAAAATGTATTGAAGACCTAGTGAATGCGATGTCTCTCTTGCGTCAATGTTACGAATGATTTCTGGTGAGTACTCTCTTTTGGAAAACATTCTTCTTTGCCTCATTCATCTTTATGAGTTCTTAATTAAGGCTGGCACAGAAAATCAAATAACTATCTGAATGAAAATGCAAATTTTCAATTTCAGATTTCTTCTTTTGAGTTAGGGACTTTTCAGAATATCTATCAGATGTAGTTCAATGTCCAGCGTGGCTTTAGCCGGGGAAGTAGTTGTTTTCTGTTAAGACATTCACAAAAAATAACTTCATTTTTATCGTGGATTTTTCAATTCACAGAAAAATCTTTCTATCAATATTCAATTGAGAATGTTTCCCTTTTCAACATGAATACCCCACAAGAGGTTATCTTGACGATAGAAGATAGTGACTAAAGTTTATCTTTCAGTCGCAGATGATTCCACATCTGATTTTATGAACATCCTGTTCATATTTTCAACAAATCAATTTTTTGTCCCTTGTTAAGAAACTAATCTTTTATCAATCTTCTCATAATGTTGGTTGTTGTTTTTGAGTTCATTATTAATTTTGATAATCTTTTGACAAAAATGAGACTCCCTTAGGTTTATTGTACATATACAGTCACACAAAGTATCTCGGCTGAGATCATATTGAATCAATATTTTATCGAATTAAATTATTCTGGAGGTTTGTCAAATTGATACAATATTTCAAATTGAAAAAAGTTTCTTATTTTGTTTCTCACCAAATTCCCTGTTAATACATTCTCTCTCCTCACAGTTTTGCATTATACTAGCTTAAATATCATAATAACAACTAAACATGCAATCGAACAGGCCATCAATGTTCATAGAATAAGCACTGCATACCCTAGAATTTGAGAAATAATTCTCTGAAATGGAAAAAAACAAAATTCCTCTCATATAATTTTTGAGCTATGGAAACAAGGACAAATATAAAATTTCAAAGGAAGAACTATCAAAACCAAATAGGAACAATAAATATGTATTTCTCTTAACTCTACATATATATATATATATATATATATATATATATATAATATATATATATATATATATATATATATATATATAATTACAATCTTCTTTTTGTGCTCTGATGTCAGCTGATTTATCAGGTTGAGCAACAAATTCACTTGTTTCATTAAGTGATTCTTTTGTTTTTTGGTTATTCATTCAATTTCAAATAGAGTTCTATAACTTGAATATATTCCAGTTTGAACACTTTTGCAGACACATCAGATAACAAATGATCTTTCTAAAGTTCAACCTATTGAAGAACACATTCATCTGAATTCATAAAACTTGTGTTGCAACACTATTTGTAAAGTATATAAAAGCTCCTGATAAGTTTATGAATGTTGCACCTAAAAACACAGACAACCATTTTCCATTGGAATATGTAACCAAACTTGCTGTAACAGGACCACATAAAATTCCAGGAATGGTTGCAATGGTGTTACTTATGGCAAAAGTAGTACCTGCATAATTTGGGGCAATATCTACATGGTTACTCAAATGTCCAGCAGAGTTACTTGCAGACAAACCCATGGAAATGCTAACAAGAATGAGTGCAAAAGCTAAATGGTCAACTACACAAAATATGGCTAAAAATAGGGCTGGCCCTACTAAGCCTATGCAAGTCATTAGCCTTCGAACGTTCAAAACTGACCAGTTTTTACTTCCAAGTAACCCATCTGCTATGTGTCCGCTTATTACTCCAAAAATTGAATTTACAATATATGGCACAGCTGTTAAACTCAAACTATGCGAATTACCTCCTAAATATCGTGCTAAGTATGTTGGTAACCATTGCATAATAATATATGATGACCAGTTCATTGCAAAATGGGCCACATATATAGCCCAAAGAGGTTTACTGAAAACGAAATCTGCCCACTGTATAGTGTGTGAAATAACTTTTGGCATCTGTAAGGGCAAAGTTTCATCACTGCCATAGGAATCTTCTGGATAGAAACAAAACCATAAAAAGACCCAGAGAAAACCAAAGGAACCAAACCAGTAAAAACATGCTTCCCAGGACAGATGCGGGCATAAGACTGAGGCAACAGTTTGTCCTACTGAACCAGCTGCTAGAAGATAGGAAAAAGCTCTAGACCTTTCTTCTAATGGGATGCTGTGAGCAAATAAGTGAAATATTGTTGGTAAACCTGTAAACATACAAAAATATAAATTAGAAATGCAATAATATTTCTCAAAGTCACATTCTCCACAAAAAACAATTACTTCAGAATGATCTTTCCATCTATTAAACAATAATCGGGATCACTAGACTCTGTCCATTAATTTTACCCAAATATTAGGATTACATTATATAACATATCAAGAAATGAATTACAGTTTCATTCAACATCACAATTTTCAGTAATGGCATTGCAGTGTACAGTAAAATTTCGATATGAAAGCAATTTTCCTTTCAGGTAATAAGTATATTGAGAAAACTGTTTAGAGTCTTATTTAAGCGGCTCAAAGTCGTCATGGAAACCATTGGCGGACTCAAATCAAGTATGCTGAAAACTATAGACCTTTCAAAATTCTGAGTTGTAAATGCTCAGATTTACTTCAATAGATCATTCAATGGGAGTCTAACTTAAACATACAATTATATCAAACTAAATTTCCTCACTTTCCTACCTCAATTGCAAAAAAAATTATCCAGTTGAAAGAAAACAGCTCTTATTTTTTCTGAGCCTTGGGAAAGGCATACTGTTAATTCGTCTTGTTCTCGAGATAACAATGGCATCAGTGAGATGACTGAAATGGAGGTGCTGTGGCTAGTTATCTCTCGCAATACTATTCAAATGCCAAACAGGAAAAACAACATCTATATTCACAAAACGCTTTGAAATAATTGTACTTTACATAATTATATCTAGCCTAATTTAGCATACTTGTTATATAAAGTACTATTACATTACTGCAATAGATTATCTTTTATCAACATAACAAAAGAAATAGAAAAAAAAAGTATTTTTAATATATGAACGTTTTAGTTTAATAGTCATTAAGAAATAAACATATAACAACCTTTGTCCCTATTTAGTGATATAAGGAAATTTCGACAATAGTAAAAAAATATATGCAATGCAATAAAATTAGCGCCTGTTCTAATTTCATCAATTCTTTGAAAATTGCATCAGAAAATAATAATAATGTAAATTGTCTTTATGAATTCAGAAATCAGATATAGTGAATGCAACAAAAGTAGGTGTCCTTTAAAACTTAGATTTGATAACAAATAAGGAGATTGCTTAAGAGAAATAAAGAGATGAAGATTTATTTATTTTTAAAAGAAATCCTGTCACTCAACAGACGGGATATCAGGACCGTGACTGGGCTCCTAACAAGACACAATCACCTGAACAGGCACAGATGATCCCCTATGCAGATGGTGCCTGGAAGATGACAAGACATTGTCGCACATCCTTACTGAGTGCCCCACTTTGGTGCACCAGAGGGAGATCAACCTCGGGAGCATAATTCTGAACCCAGAAGATGCCAAAGAGATTCAGCTGACAAAACTGCTGAGTTTTCTCATAAAAATCGGCATGTTCAGCAGATTCTCAGATCACGTGGGCGCACAACAGCAAACCCACCCACCCACCGTGTGCAAAGATGATGAAGATTTATTTGTTTTTAGAAATTCATGTATTTTTTGTCGAGTAAAATAATTACATATTCCCAATGCAACTCATCAGTCTTTTTCTCTTTAGACTGAATCTGTAACAAACGAGAAAGTCTTATGTCAGATTTGATAGTAAGAAAGAACAAGGTTAAAACAGCAAATAATTGTGAAATATCTTTCCGACTGGCACTGCCATTGGGTTTTTTAAATACAAATGACTTAATCTCAAGATTATAAGGAGTAATGATACAAATATAGTTTAGTTCTCATTTGCATGAAAAAACAATTACCTAAACCTTCAGCAAATCCTAAAATGATTCTACAGATCACAAGCGAGGAGATACTTCGGGCTAGCAGTGGGGTAATGAATGTTGCTATACTCCATAGTAAAACACTGCATATCAAAACTTTCTTTGCCCCCAACTTTGTGGCCCAGAAACTACCTGAAATATAAATAAATAACAGTTATGGAATAGGTAATTTCAATCACCATTACCTAATATTTGACTAGTGAAATATCCAAATGCAAATGCTGAATGTATCCATCCTTGCGAATGGAGACTCCAATTAAAAATATCCGTCATAGGCACAATAGCTATTGGCATGATTACTCTGTCAGCACTATTAATGAAATTGGCGAAGCTACACAAAGCAACTATTCTGGAAGTTTTTGTCCAACGAATCCTCATTTTTACAGTGTTGATGGTTCCCAAAGCTGTTTAAGTTTCATCTGAGAACTCCACAATTTTCAGAAATTCGCGAAACATAAAATTGTTGTTTCCTTCAAAATAATTATTTTGCTGTTGTCATTATCTCTTCACATTGTATATATAGACTTTTTATCAATCTTATCTGTCTCAAACACAGATCATCTGCAAATTCAAAATCCAGAGACTAGAAAAAATACAAAATATAATCAAGGCCAGTGTTGTTCCTCTGGGGTTCTTATTCGTAATAGAAAATATTCAAAAAATGTAACAGAATTGTAACAGATTTATCATTTAGTAATAAAACCATTACATTTTTTTACTATATTTTAACTAATAACAGTAGATTTTTTGAATTAAAGAGGAATCAGACTACATTAAAGAAGATTAAAGAATTTAGGATAGGATACATGATACACTTCCTTTCAGTTTCCTTTCTTCCTCGTTATTGGTCAGGTGCATTTGGTCAGCTCACTTATTGGGGACACTTACGTCACGAGACAACAGACCTGTGGCAATTTCATGTTCCATGACATCAACTTTAATAATGTTTTCTGGTCTATATTATTACTAACATGTAATATTTGTGTATCCAGAGTAATTTTTGACAAGAGAATGCTCGAACATTTTCCTTTTCTCGTCCAAAATTTGAGGAATATTACAGAAGACAGCAGGAATAGAAACAAAATATGTATTTATTCAACACAGATTATAAATATAACTCAAAATGAATAATCTTTAGTATAAATGGATTCATACCTATCCATTTTGAATATAATTCAAACGTTTTTCTCAAGTCCCGTCTCAAAGTATCAACTCAGCTTTCAAATTTGAATAATTTGATCCATCCAATCGCATGGAAATAGAAAATTGAACCAGTTTCTGTGATTCCCCAATATTACTGGCATAAAACAGCACCGGTTATCGGGTACCGGGTTCTGATTGGCTGCTGAATAATAACTTTTCATTCCTCATTCCATGTCATTGAACAACCAATCAGAAAACAGTACGCCGTACAGCTTAGTAGTTAAAAGCCAGCTTGAGAACTCGGCGTAAGAAGCAAAACAACCATATAATTTAATATCACATAATTAATAGATGGCACTGTAAGCTCAATCAAACTGCAGTCAAGACAAAAGCAAAAAGTAATAGATTTTTGCATATTTCGTGAAAGGCGTAATAGCGTAACAAATACAATTTTTAGTAATAGATCTGTTACAATTGTAATAGCAGGAACAACACTGATCAAGGCTATGTCACAGACAGGGTTGCCAACGCCATATGAAGAAAAATCCCAACCAAAAACTATAGAATTCCCGAAAAAATCCCGAAACTTATATCTGATCGTTTTTTCCTGGCAAGTTCAAACGATCAAAGAGATTTGTCAAGTAAACAATAGAGAGTTATTGCAACGTCCGTTCTATAGTTCTTTTAATAAAATATCTTTTATTTTGACATATACGCATGCACATTGGGTCCGACTTTGAGGATATCCTCAATCTAAAATACAGGCATTCCTTACTTTATTTAAATAAAGGCCAAGAACCTTTTATCAATAGTTCCTTTATTTTGACAGATTTGTTTTTTTTAATATTTCTGTCGCCAGTTGAACATCTAAAGTTTGTTGAGCACTGCTCGTCGGAGGTGCGTTCGATTATTAACTCCATCGAGTAGAATTTAGTAAATAGCGTTCGAAAATCGTGAAGTTGTGTATATTTTACTATAAGACTGTCGTTCGAAAACACCCGAGTATTCGCTCCGAGTTAACTCTCGTAACTCTACAAAATAGCTGGGTTTATTTAACTCCACAAAATTGACATTAACTCTGGGAGACGAAAAATCTCTTTATGCTTTGTCTCACACTCTCACAGATTGATATTATTTATGTGTAAGTGTTCAATACTGTTCACTGATAATAGTTGTAATCTTGGAGAAACATATATGGTCTTCCAAGTTCATACTGTGTCACTCGAATTCTAAACGTAAGACCTATTTTTAATAAAACTGCTTCGAAACCATCACATGGCATTCGAATATACCATTGTCATTCCCTACCATAAATACTAACATTCAATTTACAAATGCCGAACAAGATTCTAGAAAAGTTATCTGCTATTGTCAACAATATTTTTCTCCGGATTCATCAACTTTCATTGTTTTCGTATTTTTTAACAATAACATAACCTATATTTCCGATTTCAGAACCCTCTGTCACTCGGACTTTGTAAACAACTCCAAATATATTCCGCACCGTTTGAATATTACATGAATAGTACTCAACTTCAGAGTAAATTTAGGAAACCTTCAAATACTTTACTCTACTCTAGGAGTCTATAATCGAACGTTCCTCGGGAATTCAAAATTAGATGCCAACGCCAGAGTGGCAAAAATTCAAACCAGACATACCTACATTGTTTGTCTGTTTTCTCAGAGGTTATACATTTGTGTTCGGAGTTTTTCTGAAAATATTTCCATTTGGTATAATTTTCCAGTTTTTTTGTGTAGTATTATTCATTTCAAGACTCTAGTGGAGTGGTGTATTTAAATCTTAAGACAATATCATTTGCGAAAACTCTCTCTGAAGGAGACAAAGTATGCTCTAAATTGCTTGCAAAAAAAAATCTTTTTCGAAGTTTCTGGACAGCTTAGTGAAGTCATCGGGAATTATTATGAATTATTTTGAATAAATGTTACACATTATTATTTGTGAATGTTCGAATTAAAAATAAAACTAACAAAAACAGTTTTTTTTATTCCATTTAAAACAAACAAGATGGTGTGAAAATGTGTCCTTATCACCTAGTATGAATAATCTTCGGTATGTCGAATAATATCTCTTTTTTCTCTTCTTAAATATCTTTTTTTTTCTTCTCAACTTTCTTCAAAGGTTCTCCTTTTTTCTTGGCCACACACGATAGAGGAACATTTTGGGAAGGAACTGTATTCTTCTCCAAGATCCCCAGAGCCCGTCGTCTGTCTATAGACTCACTCATTAGTCTGCACCAGTAGGTTACATTCATTTTCTCACGGAAAATGATGAAAACTGATTCTAGTACAACGGGATCGTTTTGTCCAAGAGTCAACTAGAATCACTCATTTTTTCATTCGAGGACGTAGAATAGTTAACAGAATATTCACCAGGTAAACCAGGATTTCATTGAATGTCAATAATCACAAGAGATTCGACAAGTTTTAAGTGTACAATGGCTAAAATCATATAAACATTAATGTTTCGAAAAGTAAACAATGTGTCCTTATCACCTAGATATACATATATAGTCACTCTTTTTCCTTACTGTATGAATAATTTTCGGTATGTTGAATAATATATCTTTTTTCTCTCAACTCTCTTTTCTTTCCTCACAACTCTCTTTGAAGGTTCTCTTTTCCATTTTTATCTTGGCCACAGACGATACAGGAGGATTTGGGGACTGGATTCTTCTTCAAGAGCCCATCGTCTGTCTATAAACTCGCTCAATCCTAGATTAGTCTGCACCAGAACGTTACGTTCATTTTCTCATGGAAAATGATGAAAACTTATTCCAGTACAACGGGATCGTTTTGCCCAAGGTACACAACAAGTTTTAGGTATACAATGGCTAAAATAATATTATAAACATTAATGTTTGGAAAAGTAAACAATGAAAGTATGTATAGTTTCCAAAATGGACACCAGAGGGAGTATCCCTTATTTTGAATTCCCAATATATTTTGAAAATCAAGTAAAGCAGGTTCATTTGGTGGAGGTATATTTTCTACCCCAACAAAGAACGAACAATAGTGTGATTATTTTCATAAGTTTATTTTTCTGGTGAAACAATGACTGGAGAAAAAGGAAAAAAAAGATTGAGATTCACATTCGAAGACGATATAATTTCATTACGTGAAGTTGTTTCACATAATTCGCGGGTCAGTAATCCGAAAGTCGAAACACTTTCAACTTTTACTAAAGAAAAGCGCTGAAATCTTTCTAGTGCGGGGCTTACCAACTGCATGAGATTCTCAAATTGATCTCTTGTTACCCTAAAGAAATGTTTGTAACTATGTATCATACAACTACATTTCTACCATCAGGTTTGCTGTAATACCTTGACCTCTTTTGGCTTCTTCCTCATTAATTCTCCTCGCCCATAAACTCATATCTTTCCTATTACTCATTATTTTATAGTAAACTTCATTTGAAGAAAAAATTTATTGAATTAAAAAGTCACTTATGACAAATTTCATATGAACAGGACGCGCTTAATATTTGAGCTTCCCGCGGAAAACGAAAGCTTGCATATGAATTCACCTTAAGCAGGCCAATAAATAGTAGTAGATTGGAGAATGAAAATGGAGTAGAGTCATACCACCAAAGCGGAGTAGTAGCAAGAACAAGATCCCTCACAGAACAGTTGGCGCGAAAATGAGACTGAATCCTTGAAATTTACTACAATCACAGAATATATACCCACATATATATATATATATATATATATATATATATATATATATATATATATATATATATATATATATATTCTGTGCTACAATGTTTACATGTTTGTCAAAAATCAGATGACTGCCAGATTTTTCGTGAAGATCTGGTGATTTTTCCAAAGTGATTTCTTCGTAAACGGCCTTTTTGGGATCTTGGAAACTTCCACGAAGGAAGAAGAAAAGGTAGGAAAGTGGACTGATGTCTCTAGTCGATGAATTGACTTGAAAATTGAGGGCTTTGGAAAATTTCCCCGATGACATAGTTTCATTAAACTTTCCGATACAAACTATTACCAAGCCATTCACTGCCCATCTCTGCCGGACTATTACCTCTCTAACAACTAACAACCTAAACAAAATCAGAGAGTTTATTGTAGATATCATAAAATATGTTGATGAAGTTGAGAAATCGATGAATCATGGTCTCCGACAGTCCAGGCTGCTTCCAGCTATCTTAGAATGACTTATCCGGAAAAGGTGAGCCCTACTAACAAAGGCGAGTAGAGAAAACAATCTAATTCAGTTCTTCTTTAATTTTTCAGTAATACCCGCATGAGATAATCGGAGGAGGGGGATCTAAACCAAGAAGTTGGTCGGAAGAACAAGGTCCACTGTCAAGATCGATAAGGCTAATGACTATTATTAGTATACTTATCACTTTTGAATAAACACATGAATTTCACAAGTAAGCGTGGACTTTTCATTCTATGAAGATATCTTGACTTTGGCTAGTGAATTTCGAACCATCACAGAGGATTCCATGGCTCTTTAGAAAAAAATATCCACTATATTTAGAATTTTCCATCTCCAAATAAAATATACTTATAGTCAGAAGATTCCCATCTCATGGGCAAATGAAAAGTAGTACAGAGAAGATACAAATTAATTCATACATATACGAGTCATTTTACTACGAAGATAATTGGAGTTCTTTCAAGAAGATAGTCGTGTGTTCTGTCAAAATAGTGAACATCTCTTAATTTGCCCAAAAGCTGAGACACTATCAGTTTTCACAATTTGGTTTCTTTCACTCAGATAGGACTCGAACCAATTGAAGCTTCGTCCTTTGAAGCTGTAGAGATGAAGCTTACGTAACAGTAAGAAGCATTAGATATATCACAAAACAATGCATCGCTCCACTTCCTTCAGACTAGAATATAGATTTTTCAGAAAGCGAATTTATTTATTGAAATTATTCATTCGAATGAGAATATTTCATATTGTGAACTATGCCAACCAAAATTTCAAAAGTGAAGAAACTAGTAATAGAAGGACCAAGAAATTGAAAAAGTTACAGATACTGAAGCACAAATAATTCAAATGTAAGTTTGATATATTAGAAACATATTTTTTCAATGATGTATTCCTACCAAAATGAGTCATTACATCATTCAATATTCAAAGTTTATAGCACAAATATAAATATGAAGTGAAACATGTTTCAATTTTCCAGAAACTCCAAATTTAGGATTATTGATGGTGTTGTCAGGATATGTCTGGGGATATTAAATCCCATTGTGAGTACTTTTTTTTAAATAGCATATGATTTTGTTCCACCCCATGTTTTCCGTTTCATGTATTGCTCACAAGAATGTATTCCTGCACAGTACTTACATTAAATCTCTTAAGGAAACAGAATAGTTTTGACATTGGCCCACGAGACAGAAGTACCAATGTACAAATTGATTTCCCCGATATTTCAAAGGATGCCACAGATAAGAGGGGAAATTGAGGTATTCTGATTTTTGAAGGTAACATAGATGTCACAAAGGCGAGGAGAGAAAACAACCTAAATCAGCTTTTCTTTTAATTTTCAGTAACACCCGCATGAGATAATCGGAGGAGGGGTATCTAAACCAAGCAGTTGGTCGGAGGAACAAGGCCCACTCTCAAGATCGATAAGGCTAATGACTATTATTAGTATAATTATCACTTTTTAATAAACACATGAATTTCACAAGTGGGCGTGGACTTTTCATTCTATGAAGATATCTTGATTTCAGCTAGTAAATTTCGAACCATCACAGAGTGTTCCATGGCTCTTTAGAAAAAATTATCCACTATATTTAGAATTTTCCATTTCCAAATCAAATATACTTATAGTCAGAAGATTTGTAAAAAAATAAAAAATAAAATTTATTAAAAAAAAATTTCAAATTCAATTTTTGTTTGACACTTTTTTTCTGTGGAAAATATCATATATGCGTTAATGTACTTCCTTAATTATTACCCCACACCTGACACCAATGTTGTAGCTGGCCTATACAGGGTGTTGTGAAAACCACACACCTGACCAACCAATGTCGTAGACCAGACTCCGGGGTGTTATGACTTAACACGCCACACCTGTAATACCAGACATTATTCGTTAGATTGGGAAAAATAGTATTGAGAGCATCGACTATCTGAAGACGGTCGAACTGAAACTGTCTCTGGAGCGGCTACAGAACAAATCTCATTTCTCTCTAATACTGGAGCGTTGGGTTGTTTATTCAGGAAATACTACCGTTCAGAAGGATTCGAAAAGTATTCAAAAAAAAAATTAAGAATGCACTCATAAAATGTCAGAATATACATATATATTTAATAAAAATTTACACAATTATTTCCTTCGTTCTATAGACGAATAATATGAAACAATATTCATACAACAAAAGGAGTGTAGCTTATTGGTAGTCAATTTTACAGTTGGCTACAAAATCGAAATGGATTTACTGAAAAACAATCTTGACATCAATTGCCACAAACGATTATAGATAATTCTCCTTTAATATCTTTGTTAACTTGAAACTATGGAGATACTTTTACAAACACATGTACATTATAAAGGGTTGGGTTTGCCATAAACATAAATACAGAAAACAAACATTGGACTCACCCTGTTTCACACTTATTCACTGGAGTAGGGTTTTTTAAGCGACAATTAGTTTTTATTTTATTATTATTTCGATTAATTCCGCGTCAATTGGTTATTTTATTTTAGTCGCCCGGTATATTAGTATAGCGCAATATGGCTATGGCTTTTCTAAGAGATCATGAACAATGGAGTTGCGGTTTTCCCAATGACTGAACTCGGTTCTGGAAGCGTTGACAAAAATAGGCAATTTTTTGAAAAAAAAACTACTGTTTACTCGTGCTTTCACTTGGAGCGTTCAATACTTGGTTTTGACTTGGTTTGCAGTTGCTTAGTTTAATGTTTTCTGAAGTTCACTACATTGATTGGAACACTCTCATCATTATTGTACGATACTGTGATTTGATGGACTTCTGAACCTCACTTTTGAGAGGAACATATTACCGTGTAACAACTATGATATGACTGGCTTGGCTACTGTTTTAACACTGAGTTCACTATGTCATGAATGACTGAATTATAACCTCATCTCTGAACGTACTTGCTTGACTTCTGAACACCGAAATGAATATTTTGATCTGAAAACTCGCGCTTTTATAACCCGTTATCGAATCACGTGATAATTGGTCTAACCGCGACTAGCAATTATAATTATCTTCCACAATAATTAATGGCTTTGTTTTGTTTCTCTACGCATGAATAAATACTATGAAGTTTTATTGAGTAAATTTTTAATGGCTGTCAATTATCTATAGATTTATCGCGTATGTCTGTGGTTATGATTCAATAAACAAAATTTTATGATATTTCATATCGCGACGCAATGTCAACAATTTTGGGAGTTATGATTGTGTTTACCAAGTATATCGATCCTTGGACGTTAATAGCTGTATAAATAAAGTGTTTTATTAGGACATTTTTTAATTTCCCTTCCCATCTTGGAAGTAATGGTTTTGTTTACCTCGTAATTTTGATAAATTATGGGGGTCGGCGGATGGACGAGTTATCTTATTTTTCTTTAATTGTTTTCGGATAACGACACATTTTTAACGGGAACGTGCTTATCAGCGTTTGTCGCTTATTCGAATTTAAAACCTATGTTCATACCCATGGAATTTATTTTCGGGCCATAAAGTTCGTATTTAGTAATACCATGTTGCTTTTTTAGCAATGAGAGTTTTTCTGTGATTATGGGGCTTGACATCATCTCATGGGCAATTTTTTTTAACAAAATAAATATAAAAGTAATGATAAAAATATTTGACTTGCTAGTACAAGATAAATTACAATCACAAGTTGAAAAAAATTATTACAATGGGCAAAGGTAGTTCAGAGAAGATACAAATTAATTTATACATATACGAGTCATTTTACTACGAAGATAATTTGAATTCTTGCGATAAGATAGTCGTGTTGTCTGCCAAAATAGTGAACATGTCTTGATTTGTCCAAAAGCTGAGAGACTATCACTGTTCCCAAATTGGGTTCTTTCACTCCGATAGGACTCGAGAACCAATTGAAGCTTCGTCCTCTGAAGCTGTAGAGATGAAGCTTACGTAACAGTCAAAAGCTTTAGATATATCACAAAACACTGTATCGCTCACTTCCCTCAGACTAGAATATAGATTTTTCAGAAAGCGAATTTATTTATTGAAATTATTCATTGAATTTTAGATCTTTAGCAACTCTGCTAAACATACTAGAATTAGACCGTTTTAAAAGTTAGGTTCCGTTTTGTCCCTGGAAAACTTGGGGCAAAGTTTTGCCGCTGTCATAGTGACAAAAACACAGTCCTTTATGGGATTTTTTGTGTATGCATTAACTTGTCTAGTATATAAATCACTACACTCAACAATAACCTGTTTTCATCACATTTTCGTCAATCCTAGCGAAGAAGCGAAGTATCCATGGAATAGATAGCTTGTCATGAACTTAGCAAGAACCATAAAAAATGTAATAATGTACTTATCTGAAACCGATCTTTGAATAGTTACAATCTAATGTAGATCTTTTTGGTTCGATCGTCAATTGCAGATTCAGTGATCCAGCCCTTTTTGAGAATTTCATAATTCAATATAAATAAATTGACCTAACCTAACCAACAAAAATGGAGTCCATATTATATATCCATCGTCAATAAGTGAAACTCTTCGACGCATTCTCAAGACTAAAACAATCATTTATAAATCATGAAATGTTGAAATTTCATGCCTATATAAATGAGAACATATTCTCTTAATATTTCATCCCATTCGAAAACCTTGATATTTCCTACATTTTTTTAATACGAAACACCCGAAGGTCCGAAGCGTTTCCTCGTGTACGATCCCCGACACTTGATGTCACATGAAAGGTTTTCCTGACTCCTAATTGGCTAAACCCAATCTATACCAAACTCTGATTATAAGAATGAAATCAAAAGTGACAGCATTTGGAGGATTTCGATACGATTTTACTATTTCATTCATGAATAGGGTTAGTGATTTCTCTTGTTACTACTCTACTCTTTGGTAGTAGCACAGATAGGAAGCTCCGCCCATTTCCTTTGATGTTTGGTTTGCCGCTTCATTGGCATCGGACCTTTAGGCTACTTTCAGACTAGGCGGAACGCGGATCGCGGAAATGTCAAATTCCTTATCATTTTTCCGCTATAAATAAAAATGCTTTCTCACTATGCGGAACCGCGAAATCAGCTGTTTGGCGCTAACTATCATCAAAAGTTTGAAAAGTTAACCTCTAATTAATTAAATACCGATCTTCATCCATGATGAAGTCTAATAAATTAAAATTAGTCATTAAAGCTATGTGCCTCAAATTAGTCAAAATGAAAAACAGGTCTCAAAGAGCTGGAGAAATACATAAAAAAAAATTGTTGATCCACAAATTATATTTGCTGAAAAAAACATTGAGGAATAAAAGAAGATTTTGGGTTCGAGAGATTTTTACTGATGACATGAGAATGAAGTAAGGAGAAAGCGATAATTTATTTGAGGAAATGTGGCTCCATGACTCTGATAGATTTTTCAATTATATGCGTATGTCGCCTCAAATATTAGAGGAACTATTATGTATTGTAGGGCCGAATATCAATAAAAAGAACACAAACCCATACACCGTTTACTTTTGCTGATTACTTCCGCCAACTCTTATCTCTTGTTTATGCTTCCGCCAGAAAAAGTTGACTGAAATTTAACAATTTACGCCGGAGTGACCTTGAGATTGAATTCTAACGTTTCCATTGGCCTAAAATTAAAATTTGACATTTCCGCGATCCGCGTAGTCTGAAAGTAGCCTTAACTCGAGATAGGCACAGTTGCCAGTTCTAAATTATGTTTTATTTGGAATTAGGACAACACTGCCAACAAAAGTGATCGAAAAAATGAATAATTAATGGATAACTCGTATTCGAAATCGTATATAGTGTTGAATGCTTGTTTTATATGGAATAATATCATTTATTCCTTGAATTTTCCAATTAATTTTGGGATTTTGTGATGTTGGCAAATCTGTTTCATAACTAACGTCATAATTCGAAATGGAAGTATTGCCGTAACCCCTTCAGTTCTATATTTGCAATTACCTTGATGTAGGTAAAGAAGGGCATCATTATTCCGACAGTTCTCCCGGGGCATTTAACTTGAGATAGGACTCCATCTCTGTCTAATTTTGTTTGTCTTGTCTAGCCTTCTCCTCTGTGTAACTACTTTGTGGTAGTAGTTAGTGTTCAAAGAGCACAGTTTTTTTCAAGGTCATTTCTTTCAATATGTTCAGATAAAATAACACTGTTTCTGATTTTGCCACAGACAGGTTCGAAGAGAACTACTGTGCATGCGCACCAAATTGACGCTTTTTGTCACTGTCAGAGGGCGTAAGACTGATTCTCATTGGTAATAGATTTTTTATCTCCTTCTTTACCTGTCAAAATTATGAGTACGCAAATAGATTAGAATTTGAAATCAAAGGGAGTCGAGAATCTCTCATTTTGAATTTCTATATTGGTAATATTTTCGGAAATTGATTTATAAAATAAGGTGTTAAAACTAAAAACCTCCCACAGTATCAGACCGAAAATATTTGATTAAGATACCTTGTAATACACATGGGAGAACTGAAATTGTTTGTTTTGCTCAAAAATTTCAATTTGGCGCTTTTGGATTCTGCAAAATATGGTAGTAAATTGAAACTACTGTGATATGGCATAAAATAAAACCCCAAAAAAACATATCACAAGCTCAGTTACCTCATAACTTGTCCGGATAAAAAAAACCAAAACAATTTATTACAAACTCAAAAAATATAAAAACCATTCAAAATAAATATATCACAATCTCAGTTATAAATTCACTTAAGAAACAAACAAAACAAATTCATGTCAGAAAAAATTATATGGTAAACATCAACCATCAAATTGTGTCGAAAATGAGTGATTTGGTCTCCGTTTATGCTACTTGACAAAACCAAAAGATGGCTCTAACTTGGAAACCGCCGCGTTTTCTTCCCGTATTCGTGTTCAGGTTCAGGAGGCAAAACACATAATAATAGTCATACAGCTATTTTCAAGAAGCAGGCGTGCACTTACTCAATATTTACCACCGGATATATCTGCAAAATTATATTATGTCTCAATATAGCAAAAACTGCACTTTGTTATTGCGTCAATAGTGAATACAGTACAGTGCAGTATTTATTTCATTGCTTGATTGAGCTAATGCTAATATTAATGACAACGAGCCGTCACTCTCGTCAGCCATTAACTCAAATGTCGTCCGTATGTATTAAGTACCATTATTGTTAATGAAGACAGCAAATGTGAAGCCAAAAGAAATGAAGCATGAATATCACTCGAACTCTTCCTAATCGGCAACGTTGAATTGATGCGCATGCGCGAAAATGGAGGCGTTACATGTATTGCCATAACTACGCGCTGCCAATATGACAAGGAAAGACATATATAACTCAACTTCACTTTGATTGCATTGCTCTTATGGCCAGTTATCAATATTCGTAGTTAATAAATATAAGTCCGTAGATGTAGAATATATCAAGGTAGTCCAACCCGGAAAAAGAAGAAGATTAGGGCAAAACGCGGACAATATGACAGTAGGCTAATCGGCAACGTTGAATTGATGCGCATGCGCGAAAATAGAGGCGTTACATGTATTGCCCTAACTTGCCATAACTACGCGCTGCCAATATGACAAGGAAAGACATATATAACCGAACTTCACTTTCATTGCATTGCTCTCATGGCCAATTATCAATATTCGTAATTAATAAATATAAGTCCATATCATATATGATCTAAGGTAGGCCAACCCGGAAAAAGAAGAAGATTAGGGCATAAGACGCGGACAATATGACAGTAGGCTAATCTGCAACGTTGAATTGATGCGCATGCGCGAAAATGGAGGCGTTACATGTATTGCCATAACTTGCCATAACTCAAGTGTATTCGGCCAATACCCGGACAACGTTCGGAAAATATAATTGTTCAATTATTTTCTTCAAACTACATATGCCAGAGTAGAAATCAATCCTTTGGAGTATAGGAGTAGAAAATGATCAGGGAGTAGATCTACTCCGAATGGAGTAGATTCGGCAACCCAAGTCCAAAACTCATGCGGAGGTCATATAGCCATATTTTCTCGTGAAATTATTTCTGTCAAATATTGAAAGTATTTCAAAATCACCTTTTCAAACGAGAAATGTCAGCCGTCATCATTTATTTATGGACGAAAATAATATTTTCTATTTTTGGGGTGGTTGCCAAGGGAAATGTAATTGCTTTGGAAGACATGGTTCAAATCCAACTGGATGATCTACTAATTACAGTTGACTGACAGACAATCAAAAGGTAATTTTTTCAGATGGTACTGAAAATGAAATTCTATAGGCGTACCAAATGATTCAGTAAAGGCGATACACAAGACGTAGGTAACTTACACTTCTATAACTTCTGAATAGAAGAATGTTTTTTCGTCAAATCTGTCATAGGGATCTAGATAAAATTTATGAATTAGAAGGTTCGAAATTTGAAATGGACGACTTTCGGTTTAGAAGTATAACAGTAAATATAAATTTTTAAATAAGGCAAATTGATCGTGTCATATTAAGTATCGAAATTTGTGTCTGGGAGATAATAAATGTTTTATCAAAATTCCAAATGGCGGCTCCAAGATGGGGGACGAGTTGTGAAATTTATAATCAAAATCTTATCAAAGTTGAAGATTATTTATTTTTTTATTGAAAAATACGAATATGCAAGAGGGCTGATTAATTTTTTATCATGAATGACTTCAATATTCCTCTGAAATATGTAAAATTCTGCTGACACACTTTTTCTGTAAGCAATAAAAAATCCCACACTTCAATAATTTTTTCACGTGTTCGATAGCCATTGGTTTTCTAAATCATTCAATTTATAAGTTATAGACCGGGAGCCCATAACACTTTCTTCATGTATCATAACTTACCGCTCACAACTATCTTAAATTCCATCAATCTGTATACCACATCACATAAATCGTATCGCCGAAAAAAATCCGTGGCTAAAAGATGCTGCGCCGGCGCGATCAAAGTGTTTCAAAAATTCAGATTTTGGAATCATGAACTTCGGTTCGACATGCGTTGCAATCAACTGTTGAAAAAAAAATGGGCGAAAGCTAATGCCGAACATGCAGGGTGGCTATGGAGGGCATTAGCACCCCAAGCTTTTGTAAAAAGAAATATTCGGCATTTCGTTAATATCCCCAATTATTCACTACAATTCAAAACAAGACGGTTGCCGAACATTTTGGTTGGCTAGGAGCCTAGCAGCACCTGCGCATTTTCGTATTTCCGGTGTCATTATATGTGACATCATGGCTTACTGTTAATAGTGTAACTATGAGACAGACGGCGGCAGACTGCGGGAGACTGATCATGGCATCTTAACTAACCTAACGTAATATAAGATATACGAGGATGGCCAATATACGAGGGTCTAACCTATGAACCACTAGCTTTTGAATTTGGCACCTAACCTCACTTGTCATTGAAAAAAAACATGGTCGTCTGTCATTGGAGAGAAAAAAACATGGCCACCTGTCAGTGGGGAGAAAAAACATGGCCACCTGTCCTGTAAAAAATAAAAGAATTGATTTGAACCCCAGCATACCGAGTCGGGTATCAAATTGAAAAAGAGCACCCATAGATTGCAAATTCATCAAGCTCCCCCACCTCCAGCTTTATCGTAAGAAAATAAATCGCTATTTGAATGCTTTAAATGACATGAAATAACAAAACCAATGCTCAATTCGTATTGGCCGCATAGAGCAGAGTCCAAATCCGTCAAAAAACAAAGAAATGTCGAAACCCAGGCTCGAACCAGGGACCGCCAGATCTTCACTCTTATGGGGGAAATTTCAGTGTCAATGGATTCGTATCAACGTCAAGAAACATAATTAAGTATTTTCTGATGTCAAAAGGCTAGTAGCTAATTTCGTTATTATTGGGAGCACAGCTTCGTGCGGGTACTCTAACAAGACAACTTTTACTGGAGAACGTGAATATGAAAAGTCTACATGTATATCATGCTTAGTTCATCAAAAAACAAAGAAAGTCGAAACATGGGTTCGAACCAGGGACCGCCAGATCTTCCCTCTGATGAGGGAAATTTCGGTGTCAATGGATTCGTCTCAACGTCAAGAATCATAATTAAGTATTTTCCGATGTCAAAAGGACACTAGGAGCTATCTTCGTTATTATTACGAGCACAGCTTCGTGCGGGTACTCAAACAAGACAACTTTTACTGGAGAACGTGAATATTAAAAGTATACATGTGTATCATGCTTAGTTTAACAAAAAACAAAGAAATATCGAAACCTGGATTCGAACCAGGGACCTCCAGATCTTCACTCTGATAAAGGAAATTTTGGTGACAATTGATTCGTCTCAACGGCAAGAATCATAATTAGGTATTTTCCGATGTCAAAAGGGCACTAAGAGCTATCTTCGTTACACCATCGTGCGGGTACTCTAACAAGACAACTTTTACTGAAGAACTCGAATATGAAAAATCTGCATGCATATCATGCTCGGTTCATCAAAAAACAAAGAAATGTCTAAACCAAGGCTCGAACCAGGGACCGCCAGATCTTCAGTCTATCGCTCTTCCAACTGAGCTATTTTGACTCATGAAATAATATCAATATCAAGTATCCCTCTAAACGTACTTCAAGAAAAGACATAATTTTTTTTTACATTTTATTCAGGCAATTTATCATATATCCATTCATACAAAATATCAACAGAGTACAAGAACACTCCTGTTGGATCCAGGTGTTGTCGAATATGGGAACCATCCACTAGGTGTCCTCCAACTCTTCCAAATTTTCTATTTCTGCAGCAATATCCAATTGATGAAGTTTCTGGAACAGAAAATATTCCTTCTGGTGTCCTCGTACATAAATTATATTGACGTCACAGAGGTTCTGCTTGAGGATCGAGTCCAGTAGATGATATGCAACGAAACCAGAAGAATATCGTAATCCATGAACGTTCTTCTCCAAATAGACGACATTCTGTTTGTCTTCTTCACCCAGCGAGGAAAACCATTGACTTGGTAATAGCAAAAAATTGTTGCATTGATCTCCGGTTCAGATGGCAATCTCCTTTGGTTGGAAGATGCCATCAACGACGAATGCTTGGATATCAATGAACGCTACTCTTATATCGACGACGGCTAGCAGTAAACTAAATTCTCCCCAAGTAGCACAGAGTCAAAAAATTAACATAATGACTTCTTATACCGTCTTGAAGACCACATATTTGTATATTTTAAAACAAAAAGTTAATATGCGTTTTATAACCTTCAGGCGTTGCTATGACGTCGTGTAGTAGATATAACGAGAGTACAATAAAGAATACTCGAGATGAAGTTGTACTGTGGTTTGTTTGTAAATAAATTGTATGTGTCGTTAAGTAGAACTTAAGAGCAGTTGCTGTGGGGTTATTATGACAATGAACATATGTGGTTCTATTGAATAGATTTTTGAAACGTTTCTACGACTACATATTGTACTCATGTAATGTAGTTTTATCAACTGATGAACTTTGGTCGTAATGATTACATTATGTATCTATGGATAGAAAAAAATGAAGTTCATCCAGTTCATTCAATTGTTTTCACAACGAGGAAAGACATAAATAATATGTATGTGCACTTCGAGTGATAAATACAAAATATTTAAATATAACTGTTTAGCATCAACATAACCTCTATTGTAAATGTCAGTTATTTTTAGCGTTTTCCATTAGGCGGAACTAGCGGAATGCTTATGCACTCAGTGTATATCTTTTTGATAGCGTTACGACGTTAGTACAACAAAACTTGCTACTTGTGGTCACAGCGACTACATTACAACTTTTTTATGTAAGATATTGCGATGTCTTTGAGACACTCGTAAACTATTCTATGATAGTACATACCGGAGTAATTACAACTTTTCGACACTAGAAGGACGGCATCCATGTTTTTCGATTGATTGATAACATCATTCTGGTAGCCATATTGGAACAAAAATATTTAAAATAAAAATATGGGACCCTGGGTGTTATATCAATTTAAAAATCATTGGAGATGTGCTAATCAAGTATCTTTCGTAATATGGTCTACATATTTCAACGATTAATGAGAAAAATTGATAAAATATATTTTTTCTGAAATGAAAATAAATATTTATCTCTCTTCATTTTTGAGGCGCATGAATTTTAAGTGAGTGTAATTGGATTTTGATCGTAAAAATGGATTTGCTTGGTCACTAGAGTTTCAGAACAATTCTTAAAGACACATAAATGAAAATCATTTTTATCTCGATAACTATCACGGTCACAGAGTATCATGAACATGTAAAGGAAGGCTGACATATATTATATTGATATTATATAAAATCTTTTGATATGGTATACATATTGTAATACTATATTAGAAAGCTTATGACCTTCATGCATAATGACTACACTAGGACCACAGAACGACCCTTTTGTGACTGGCTTATATAAGTCTGTATTGGCAAGTCATCACCACTACTTTATAACGTCGATGTGACGTCGCAAGAGTGCGCCTTATTGTCGTATTGGTATACATAGCGACGTCTTAGCATATTACAAGACATAAGTCATGGACTTTTGCGAAAGGTCTAGTAGACGTCTGTACAACCGAATTATGACCTCTGTGTACTACTTGGGTCGACGGAGCGTCAGTTCAATTTTCTAATAATTTTGCTGAGTGGTAGACATTCAATGCAGGTATCATTCACGATGACGCAATAGGCTCGGGTATTGTCCGGGAAAATCCGCCGATGCTTCGATCTCTAGTTAAACATCAACACTGGAGGTTTTGACGCTCCAGTCTCTTCTGGAACAATCGATGATGAAAAATGGTTTTGCAAAGTCGGCGTTAAATTAGCGTGTCACTTGTCATGGGGGAAAAACATGGTCACTCTCCCACTCCAAGCTATTTGGAATAAATAATTTCTGTTGTGGAAAATAGTCATTTCCGAAATGTCTGCTGAAGAGTATAGACGCAGAGTTGAAGAATTAGGCAGACGTGTTCGAGAACTATCCAAAGATATTGAAATTTACGAAGAAAAAGAAAACGTTGTGGAACAATTCGACAAGTTAAGTGTAGGGAACTCGGAAAAATGTAATATACCCTCAGCAATATATCCATTGCAACGAATTCAACCCTCCACACCCTGCAATTGCTCTTCTGAGGGGTAGTTTGCTGCTCCTTTCAATAATCCTAATTAATATGCTGTATATCAATTCGCCCCATGGAGCTCGACACATAGCAGTTTGTTGATACCAAAGGACTTGAACACGAGTGCAAATCATCAGATTGGAGAAATGATAGCAAAAGTGATAGAAATCACTGTATTGTAGTAAGTTTAACGAAACCATCAGCGCCCTCTCTGTTCGATATATTATATAGTTTTACTATTGGTAACCATGTAATGAAATATTGATTGAGGTGCGTTCGATTATAGACTCCTAGAGTAGAGTAAAGTATTTGAAGGTTTCTTAAATTTACTCTGGAGTTGGAAGTACTATCAATGTCAAATTCGAAGATGAAATATATTTGGTACAAAGTCCAGTGACAGGAGATGTTCTGACATCAAGTATAGGTTAGTGTGGATTCATGCAGCACAAAATAACAATTATCAAATAAGAAATAACAAATAACAATGATCAATTAACAAGAATTGAAATGTAGCATTCATGCACTCAAAATAACAATTAAGAAATAAAAAGTAAGCATGCGTACAAGACGGAGATCCAAGGCATTTAAATTAGGTAATCCTACTTTTTCGAAATTCCATGTCCCATGTGAAAATTCAAAATGTCCAATAATCAATATGAAACAAAAACAATACCCCAAATATTAGGAAAAGTGAGGTTATTTTCATCATCGGTTTGACCAATCCGCGGTCATCTGCGTACTAGTTGCGCACTAGAAGAAAATTTTGTTGAAATAATGTAAAAAGATAAAAGTTGGCAAACTTCTACATGTTATTTTAAAATGATAATTGTTATTTGTCTGCATGAACATAGTCATTGAAAACTATAGAGTTCAACTTATATTGCTAAATGTTATTTTTATTTTGTTATTTGATAATTGTTATTTTGTGCTGCATGAATCCACACTTATTGTTAAAAAACGAAAAATGGCAAGATCAATGAAAGTTGATGAACACCGGAGAAAATATTGTTGACAATAGCAGATAACTTTTCTAGAATCTTTTCGCCAATTGTAAATTAAATGTTAGTATTTATGGTAGGGAATGACAATGATATATTCAAATGTGATAATTTCGAAGCAGTTTGATTAAAAAAGGTCCTATGTTAAGAATTCGAGTGACACAGTATGAACTTTGTAGACCATATGTTTCTCCAAGATTACAACTATTATCAGTGAACAGTATTAAACACATACACATAAATAATCTCAATCTTGGGTAAGCTGTGAGAATGTGAGACACAGCATAAAGAGATGTTCCGTCCCCCAGAGGTGTGTCAATATTCTGGAGTTAAATCAACCCAGCTATTTTGTAGAGTTACGAGAGTTAACTCGGTAGCGAATACTCGAGCATTTTCGAACGACAGTCTTATAGTAAAATATACACAACTTTACGATTTTCGAACGCTATTTAGTAAATTCTACTCGATGGAGTTAATAATCGAACGCACTCTTGGGAACTACTTGAAGTATTCTGAAAAAGTTGTACTGCCAAGTATATTTTGATTAAAGCAGTTTCCGAAATACAAAGTTCATAATTTATAACAGGTTATGGGCCCAGAGTAGTGTCGGCTCTAGAGATTCACTGAAAGAATGAAAAAGGTGGTAAAATCGCTGACAAGAATTCGTATTATTGACTTGTCAAGAATGGCGGGACTGTCAAGTTTCCTTGTTCCAATTCTGGAGGCAAACAATTTCAATAATTGGTGGTTCAGGATTCAAACAATTCTGAGACGAGAAATATGCGAGGATATTTTGGAAACAGAGCTGAGTATAACGGCAACAGAAGCAGAAAAGAAGGATTGGCATAGGAAAGACACAAAGGCACAGTCAATCATAGTTCAGGGCTGTCTGATAAACATTTGGACATTGTCAAAGACTGTAAAATTGCTAAACAGCAAATAGAAGCTCTAAAAGCTGTATTTGCCAGGTCGAGTTCATTTACAAAACTGTCAACATGGAGAAGGCTTATAAATTTAAAGTCAGAACCTGGTGAAAAGTTAGAAGATCATTTCGTAAAGTTTGACACAATCATTCGAGAGCTGAAAGAACATGGAACTGTTTTAGATGAAAGTGATATAGTATGCCATTTGTTTTTGACATTACCTCCAAAATATGGAACAATCGTAACAGCTCTAGAAACAGTTGATAAGTTAACAATGGATTTTGCAAAAGCTAGATTACTAGATGAAGAACTGAAGTTACAATCACAAATGTGTCAAAAGTATGATAATGAGACAAGTCTCAAGGCAACTGATAATAGAGGATGCTATATATGTGGAAGTATGGATCATTTTATTAGGAAATGTCCTAAAAATACTAGTGGCCGGGGTAAAGGAAGACCAGGATATCGAGGTACGAGAAGTCGAGGTTACAGTCATCATAATCAGCAGCAGGCAAATAACGCTGATGAGAAACAAATAGAAACTGAAATACAGTTGTATGCAGCAAACTTATGTGATCTCAAAGACAAGTTATACTTTGTTCTTGATTCAGGAGCGAGTAATCATTTCGTGAAAGAAGATGTTGAAGAACACATGACTGAAATAAAATATTTGTCCCAGTATGTAACAATCCAGATAGCAAATGGTGAAAATTTGAAAACTAATAAGAAAGGAACTTTGAAATTGCCAAGGTCAAAAGGTGTCAGTTGAAGCCTTAATAGTACCGAATATGAAGCACAATTTACTTTCTGCATCAAAAATGACAGAAAAAGGATTCAAAATAATTATGGATAAACATAAGATGGAAATAAAAGGAGAACATTTTCTTCTGAGTTGTGAATACACAAAATGATTATATATTTTAACAGCTGACAAAGTGTTAAATGAGGAAAAACCTGGAAATAAGGGTGAATATGGGACCATAGCTAGTGATTTATGGCACAGAAGACTAGGCCATCCCAGTAAAGAAGTTTTATCAAAGCTTGGCTTACCAAATTTGGACAAAATGTGTCAACGTGTGTCGAAGGCAAGGGAACAAGATTACCATACAAGAAGTCTGAGAGGAGAACCAAAAATATTGGAGATTTAATACACAGTGACCATTCAATCCATTCAATCCAGTAGCTTTTGATGGGTCAAGATATTTCCAAACAATAATTGATGACTATTCGCATTTTGTTGTTGTCAAAACATTAAAAACAAAAGATGAGGCAAATCAGAACTTAATAGATTTTGTACAAGAAATTGAAAGACAAAAGGAGGTTAAAGTAAAAGCTATGAGACTAGACAATGGTGGAGAATATATTTCAAATAGTTTCAAATCATATTGTCGGAAAAATGGTATAATTTTAGAACACACCATCCCTTACACTCCACAGGAAAACGGAACAGCCGAGAGAATGAACAGAACACTGCTAAATAAAATAAGAACAAAATTTATAGACTCAGGAGCTCCAAAAGAATTGTGGTGCGAGGCACTAAAGTGTTCAGTGTATGAACTAAATCGATTAACCACCAAAAGTCTACCGAAAGGTCAAACACCTGCAAAAATTTTTCATGGAAAAGGTGACTTGGATAAAATAAAAATATTTGGAAGTCGTGCATGGTATACAGTGTTGCCAAAGCAAAATAAATTAGACAATAGAGCAGAAAAAGGAATTCTAGTTGGTTATTGTGGTGGAGGTTATCGACTATGGCTTCCAGAAAAACGAAAAGTTATAAGATCTAGGGATGTACGAGTAGATGAAAGCATAGAATATAAAATGTTGAACAATCATAAAAATTTGCAGAAGACAACAGAAAATCAGCCGGAACAAGTGATTTGTGAATTTCCCGAGGAAGACAAAGAAAGTGCACATGAAAACGAGTGAGAAATGAGGACCTCTGACAGCTCTTCAAGTTCGAGTGATGAAAATGAAGAAAGTTTTACTTACAATGAGCAAGAATCGACTGTGACAAGATCTGGCAGAACTGTGAAAATACCCCAAAATCTGCAAGATTATGAAATTTACACAGCCTACTGTTTGCTGACCAAAGTAGATCAGGACCCAAAAACCTATAAAGAAGCAAGCATAATGTTAGATTGGCAGCAAGCAATAGATAAAGAATTAAGCTCTCACGAAAAATTAGAAACTTGGCAACCTGCAAAACTGCCAGTGGGTCAGAGTGCTATTGACACCAGGTGGCTCTTCAAAACTGAAGAGGATGGAACAAAGAAAGCTCGATTGGTTGCAAAAGGTTTTCAAGTGCCTTATAACAATGCAGATGAATTTAGCTATGCTCCAGTTTGTAGATTATCAACGATAAGAATGTTTTTGTCGGTTTCAGTACAAAAAGATTGGAAGTTACACCAAATCGATGTACCGACAGCATTTTTAAATGGAGTAATGAACACTGAAGTCTTCATAAAGGCACCAGAAGGTTTAAAAACAGAGTAGAAATATCTTAAACTCAATCGCGCACTATATGGATTGAGAAATGTCCAAAGTCATGACAAAACTTAATTTTAAACGTTCTGATTACGACTATTGTTTGTATATGAAAAATGATGTTTATTTGGTATTGTTCGTGGATGACGGGCTGATTACAGGGCCAGAAGACCAAGTTCAAAAGCTACTAAGAGATTTGCGAAATGAATTCAACATCAAAGAAATGACCGAAGTAAAAACTTTTCTTGGTATGGAGATCAGTAAGAACGAAAAAGGTCTAAAAATCACCCAAACTAGAATGATAACAAGATTACTTGAAGAATTTTCAATGACAGAAACGAGAAAGGTAGCAACACCCATGGAAGTTAATTTTCAAGTCAAAGAAGAAGAACCTATTATTAACAACGTTCCATACAGAAGATTAATATGCAGTTTAATGTACCTTTCTTTAGTAAGCAGACCAGACATTTCTTACAGTGTTGCTTACTTAAGTAGATTTCTGGACAAACCAAGAAAAAGTACATGGGAAGCTCGTAAGATAATCTTACGTTACCTGAATCATACCAAAGAATATGGTTTACAATTTAAGAAGGGGAACATGCAGGAGTTAATGGCTTTATGTGATGCTGATTGGGGAGGAGACCAAGAAACCAGAAAAAGTGTAAGTGGTTTCGTATGTTTCCATGCTGTAAACCCGATAGCATGGCATTCCAGGAAGCAAACGTGTATTGCCCAATCATCAGTGGAAGCGGAATACATCTCAGCTGGTATTGCTTCACAGGAACTCGTCAACCTTAAAGGAATTTTGAGTGAATTCAAAGTTTGTGAATCAGTGGTATTAACAATCGATAATTTGGGTGCAATATCTCTAATTAAAAATTTTGAAAATTCTAAACGTTCGAAACATATCGATATAAAATATCATTTCATAAAAGACTTGTGTTTGCGAAAAGAAATTATTTTACAATATATTCCAATAAATGAAAATGTTTCTGATATGTTTACAAAACCATTGAACAAAGCAAAATTTTTAAAGTGTAGGTTGGGTATATTAGGCCACTGAATATTTGTTTGTTTAACAATTGAAATGTTTATTTGTTTAGTTTTCTTTTAACATTTAAATTGAGAAGGGGTGATAGAAATCACTGTATTGTAGTTAGTTTAACGAAACCATCAGCGCCCTCTTTGTTCGATATATTATATAGTTTTACTATTGGTAACCATGTAATGAAAGATTGATTGGGAACTACTTGAAGTATTCTGAAAAAGTTGTACGTTGTACTGCCAAGTATATTTTGATTAAAGCAGTTTCCGAAATACAAAGTTTATAATTTATAACAAAAAGTGAACGACGGTATGTTGGACGTTTTTTTATATCCTGCCAGAAGAAACACGCAATTATAAACAAAAAATTATTTTTCATGACCAAACCGAGTGAGATACAGTTGAATGGAAGTCTGTCCACCAGAATCATCCCAAGAGCAATAAAAAAGATTCTCCTCAAAATTCTCATCATCTCGTGCATAATATTATCATCATTCATCATCATTATTGTATTGAAAATACTTGTAAAAGCTGTAATCAGAAAATTCATCATATTCGAATTAAATAAAATACCAATATATATTTACAAGTTTAATTTGATATGATATCGCACTGAACACCGGATATGGCCTTCCTGTTCAGGTATGATAACATACGCAGCTGTTCCAATTAATTTTGTTATCGCGACCGTTGGAAATTCTTATATATTTATACTGCACGTGTGGAAGACGTACTTGAAATGTATTTGAAACATCGATGAATCGCCGAGGTGATAATTTTTCTGTCACTTGTCTACAAAAATTGAATTGTGAACGGCCAATGATAACCCACAGAAAATCAATGAATGATAATTACGAGAAAACAACAACTTTTACTGAATAACGTGCATTTGAAAAAATAATCATGCAATAACATGTCATATCAAAATTGAGAATTCATGTTATAAAATATACAGAACAGACCATCAAGAGAAAAATAAAGCGTGAATTGGGAAATGGACAGACTGACACCGATCATGATACTGATATAAATACATGGTGATATAATAAAAGAAATTATACTGGACAGCTCATTGGTTATAAGCAACATCATTGACGTCCTTTAAAAAAAAAACAGATATCAAATATACAGACTATCCCCCTCACGAGAAAAATGGAAAAACCAACAAACCAAAGCGAATCGATGTACCTACTACAGTTGCGCCTCCCGACTCACGATTCAAACCACTGATTAGAATCCGATAAGAAAAATTTGTTAAAGGATTCGTCTCAATATAACATCATTAAGCATTTTCACATGTCAAAAAGACTCTCAGAGCTAAACAAGCTTCATATATTTGTGTTAGTCTGATATGTGAACATCGCACCGAAACGAAAGATTCAGCGTTTTCAGGAGTGAATTTCTATAGAGGTCAGCTTCATATATTTACATATTAAAATACGAAACTTCGAGAATAAAGTCAATGAAAAAATGCTAATTTAAAAAAAATATATACAACATTCCATAATGAAGCAAAGGCAGAAAGTACTCAAAAAATATTACATGTCCCAAAATTAAGGAAAAAAACATGGTCATAATAAATCTTGTATAGAGTGTTCCATAAAATATATATCACGTACAACATTCACATACAGAACGACCCATCAAGAGAAAAATGAGAAAAATCAACGTATGTGTAGCGTCAAAGCAGCGTTAATTCAACAAACGGACGGAAATAAAATACAGAATATCGCAATCGCAATGAACTAGAAGCGAATATATTCAAGCATCTCAAATACAGAAGAAAATCATAACTATTATTTTAAGAAAAAATACACGATTCGTAGATATACAGAATGTCCCAAAGTCAAAAAATTGCATCATATTATAAAGAGTGTCTCATTTACATAATTCAAAACATATTGATAACAAATACCTTGACGAGGTCATCATCAGGTTCTCAACGTGTCAAATCATCATCAGGTTATCAATGTTTCGAACCATTTTCAGTTTGTTTACATTTTATCGTTTTCAAAAAAGAGTTCAACTTTTTTCAAGAAAAGACAATTTTTTCATACATTTCATTTAGGTAACTTAACATATATCCATTTATACAAAATAAATACATTGTGAAGCCTACAAGAACGATCCTTTTGATGGTGATTGTCTGTGTTGTCGAATGAAGGAACCATCCATACTGAGTCATCCATTTCTCCCAAATTTATTACTCGTGCAACAATATTCAATTGTTGAAGTTTCTGGCCCAAAATTAAATTTCTCCTGATGTCCTCTTACATAAGTTATATCAATATCATGCAGGTTCTGTTTGAGAACGAATCCATTGAAGGATATTCAACAAAATCTGAAGAATATCGTGATCAATGAACGTTTTTCCAATTAGACGGCGTTTTGCCCATCATCTTTACTCAGCAATGCATTTGTTTGGTAATAGTAAAATATTGTTGCATTGATTTCCGGTTCTGATGGCAACTTTGGTTGGAAGAGTCCATCAACGATGAACGTTACTCATTGACAGTAAAATAAACAGCTGAGCGCTTACTACTGACGTCAATCTTTACGTACACACATACACACACACACACACACATATATATATATATATATATTCGCATTGTGAAAACCGTTGCCGCATCAGCACCTCTATATGAAACAAATTTTATTATTTTATCATCAAAGGAACATTTTATCAAATAAGCAAATGAATATGCTCCGTGTTGAAAGATTCTATTCGTGTACGGGAGTTCGGGATTCGGTTCAGTGGTTTGAATAGGCTTCAGAATCGATTCGAAATCTGCGTATACTATAAAAGGTACACTCATTTGTCTTTCGAAATTCTCAAATATTAATGTTTTACCAGCCACCATTTTCCCATATTCATTAATTCTGAAATCAGTTTGCGGTATTGTTGTCTCTATGGCCCCTTTGCTTCCGGGCTACCCAGTAAAACTCCACCTAGGTCTGGTCAAGACCTCCGACAACACTTGGGCCTGCTGTATCTTGCCTGTTCTTCACTTTTATAGCACCCATTCCAGTAATTTCGTGCCCTGCACGAGTTTGTACAGGTCCTTCACTGGATGTGTGCTGTACAATTGGTTTCACAGTTGCAGAGTATATGTGATACTGTTTCTGGTTCCTTGCCGCATAATCTGCATGTAAGGTCGTCGTACAACAGTCCCATTTTATTGAGGTGCTCTTTTACTGGCGTACCATGCAGACGCTCGTACCATGCGCTTCGGTACACCGATGGTCTGGGACTGGTTCGTTTTCCGATCCTCTTCTAGCGAGTTCATTGGCTTTTTCATTCCCTGCAAATCTCTGATGTCATGGCACCCAAATCAGCTTGACGCGGTTCTGTTCTGCTAGAATTGTTAGTTCCTCTTTGCAGGTTCATACCAGTTGGGACGTCACTTCCTGGGTACTTAGAGCCTTCAGTGCCACCTAGCCCTCTGAGAAAATGTGGATCTGTTCCTCTACTATTGTTCTCCTATTGCTCTCCTATTGTTTTCCTTCATGCATTGCAGATTGCGCAGAGCTCTGCTTGGAATACAGTGAGTAGCTAAACTCAGTCCAGTTTCTGGAATACACTCCTGCTCCGCACCATTCTCCATCTTTGATCCGTCTGTGTACCAGATCTTGCCCTGTAGAATGATGTTGAGTTTTGTGTCGTTCTATACAGTTATATCTACCATGTATGACTTGTCAAACGAGAATCGTTTCGCAATGTGATCTGATCTCAGGTCTAGCACGTCCCTGGTTACAATACCTACGATTCTCATGTGTCCTGTCCCAACGTTTATGTTGTCCAGTGTGTTTCTTAGTCTGAAGGCACCTAGCCTTGCCTCTCCGTGTATCATCAAAAGTGAAGGGTCAATTTCAAGTCCAATATCACCCCGACATATTTGACCTCTCCCTTGCTCTGTATAGTTTCTCCTAGAAGTTTTAAGGGTCCTAGTCGAGTGGCTATGGTGGCTTTTTGACTGTTGATGTTCAATCCCTCAAGGTCTGTCCATTTGGTTATCAAGTTAAGATAAGATCCCTAAATGTGGTGGCTCCTGTTCTAGGATGACTATGTCGTCAGCGCCCCAAGGGTTTTATGACCTTCTTCTCTCAGAGACCCCAGTAGTCCGTCCATGACCAGATTCCACAGGACTGGAGAAAAAACTCCGCCCTGTGAGCATCCCGCCCGGGCCACTACAGTCTCCTCCATTAGGATTCTGTGTATCATCATGTTTCTTAGCATTGAGTCTATCCAGGCCACGTAGGGTTCCTCGAACCCTCTTCGTCTAAGATACCTGATGATTGAGTCTATAGGGGTGTTGTTGAAAGCTCCTATGTCTGGAAAGGCCGCTATTGATACCTCTTTGTTTTCCGTCATATTCTCCACTCTCTCCACTAGTTTGCGGAGTGCTGTTTACGTTGAGCAGCCCTGTAAGCATATTGCTCTCAATGCAGTGGGCTTGCTACCAGTGCACCGTCCCTTATGTGCCTATCCACCAGCTTCTCCAGGGTCTTCAGTCCAAAGGACATGAACTTATAGGTCTTAGGGACAGGCCAGGCTGCCGCTGAGTATTTCGCAGAGCCTGCTATGCAGTAGGTCCGTACCCTTCTGCAGTAGTGCTGGGTGAATCCCGTCCGGTCTCTGTGATTTGGATGGTTCAAATGAGTTTATATAGGTTACCACTTCTTTCGCTAATGTCCAACTTTCCCTGAAACCCCTTTTCAGAGCCCCCAGTCCATTCTCATTAGCCGGTGTCTGTACTATTTGAGCCCCAGGAAACTGAACTCTAAAGAGTTCCTTCATAGTTTTTCTCCTGTAGTGGTGTACTCTCCTTGTTCATTTTTAAGAGAGTGTATTGCTTGATGTTTGTCCATGGAGAGGATTTCTTGGAGTCTGGCACACTATTGAGTACTTTCTATTCCTCACAGTACCTCCTCCTCTTTGCTTCGTTTGGCGCCTTCTTGTAGCTGGTCAAGGCGTTCTTATAGTCATAGCACTTTCCAGTTTTCTTGGCACTGTAGAATTTTTTCCTCGTTTGCCTCGTAGATCTTGCAAGTTCGGAATTCCACCAGGGCACGTTCCTGGTGGAGTTCCTTGTGATTAGGGAATAATTGTTGTTACGCAGAGATGACTTTGTCATTGAATTGTTCCACTACCATCTCTATGACCATGTTTGTACTTATCGGTGCTTGTAATCCTTGTAAGGTTACAAGCTAGGTCTGCCTTGTAGACTTCCCATTCTGTTTTCCTTGGATTCCATTAAGTTACTGTAGTGGTGAAGTCCCTCATAGACCCTGCAAGTACTGCCGTGGTAGCCTTACAGTGCTGGAGGTTTATCTGGATGTCTTTTATCCCCCCCCCATGTCTTTGTTTGTCCAGGATCCTGAAAAGTACTTTTCCGAGCCCGTAGCATACTCTCCAAAGTCCTGAACGAAACGTCGTCCACCGAGAAGGCCAAGAGTTAGATCGGGGTCTTTTTTTTTATTTTTATCCCTGTCAGAAGGTATGCCCGCCTCCTTGTTTCTACCATGATTCGCAAGTTTTAGTTGTGCAGCCGTCCATGTCCCGCCTGCCATTTTTCTCGCCTTTAGAAGCCCCCGATAGTTTTGCTTTTGCGAGGTCTTTGTTGTTCATTCCCTCGATAATTTAACCAGTAGCCTTGTAAGCTGACGATTGCTCATCAGGCCCTGCTACTGGTCTTGGGATGTGGTCTGTGGTTCCCACATCCCTGGTGTCTCCACTGGTGGTGGCCATTATTTTCACCACAGTGGTGTTCCCTGAGTCTGAGTCGGAACTCTCCCCAGGGCTTGGTTTGTTTTTTTTTGTTCGTCTTGCGGTTCCATTTGATCGAACGACTATTGTTGTACATACATGATTACAATCGTGTATCTGGTGACGCAACAGTAATCGCTCATTTGAAAAGTATAGTAAACATCCATCACATAAATAAAGCTGTTAAAAATGCCGAGTTCGGATAGTGAGGTAGAAAGTATTTGTACTCCGCCAGATATAATTGAAACACCAAATGAAGCTACAGCAGATTTATCCGATAAATCAGAAAAAGTGTATGAAATTTGTTATAGACTGGTGTGACACATAGCTTGTTAGGAAAATTACTGAAAACGTCCTCCTAGCGTATTTAAAAGAAAAATCAGAGATACTAAAGCCATCGACCTTCTGGTCAGAGTATTCAATGTTGAAGGCTACACTTTTAATCAAAAAAAATTGGAAATTCGACATTTTACCAAATTAATTCAATTTTTTTGGGAAAAAGTAGGTAGGATACCGTCCGAAGAATACAAAAAATTTTACCCGACAGGAATTTGCAATTTTTTTATTGGAGCTCCAGATAATAAGTACCTAATGATGCAAATGATGTAAATTTTTAACTTTATACGTACTTGTGTTTTGTTATAGATATTTGCAGTATTTGACATGGATTCTATCATAACTGTGAAAATTCCCGATAGCAAGACAAACAAACCTCGATCATTTGTAATAAGCGGTAAAATTGGATGTTTTAGTTCTGTTGAAATTTATCGGAAATATGCACCCCTTCGACCCCAGTCTACCAGTCACACTAGATTTTTTATAAGATATTATAACGGAAAATGTTAAGTTCAACCTGTTGGTGAAAATACTTTTAGTAAAATTCCAAGTGATATTGCAAAATACTTAAATATTGAAAACCCAATGCAATACACTGGACACTATTTTCGCAGATCTTCTGCAACATTACTCGTGGAATCGGGGAGACATGTTAACATTAAAACGCTATGGAGGATGGGAATCTTCAATTGTAGCTGAGGGCTACATTGAGGAATCAATTTCTAAAAAAAACTGAAATAGCGGCTAAAATTCTGGAAGGTGAACCAGGTACTACCAGTACCAGAAACTTCACAACAATCCGAGAAAGAGTTTTAAGTGAATAACCGAGACCTCCACAACAAAATTCAAAAAATTTACTGCAAAGGAAGTTTGTCCATCAATGACCATAGTAAATTGGTCTAACTGCGATATTAAAATTGAAATCAACTCAAAAAAGTAAATAACTCATTTTATAAAAATAAAGTTAGTTTAAACTGTTCATGTTAATGTTAGAACTATCTAAGAATTAGTTATATTTCTTGTATACTCTTCAATAAAATTCGAAATAAAAACAAATTTAATTCGATCGTAGAAAAAATGTTGTGTGCAACATGCGCAAAAAGCATATTTGTTGCACTCAGCATGATTGCAGCTCTCGACTTCGTCTCGAGCTGCAAACTTCATGCATCGTGCAACAAATATACACTTTTTGCACTAGTTACACAAATAACTATTTTCATTATTTGTGCAGATCATAACACAACGAATTTAATGTAGAATTATCAAAACAAATTTGACAGTCCTGATATGTTTCAAATGTCTGCCACAGCGTGCGCTGCGATCAATTTGACTGCCCCACCAAGCACTTCGCACCTAGCTAATACGGTTGGGATGATTTGATGTCTGTCAATTCCTGGGTTTGGATGATATAACTTCGAAACACTTAGATGTTGACCTTGATGGAGTTGTGCAGTTTGATGTTTTTTTCAACAGCTCGAGTACGTTGTCCTTGATATCATTGAAAAAGGGTGCCTACTCTCTAACTGGAAATGCGTTATTTGAACGCATTTTTAATAAGGTGTACCCACCTACCAAGTGAACATTTGAATTCGTCCTGTGTGCGAGTGTTCTATAGTGAGAGTTGACTTGACAATATATGGAATTGTCACATTACAACATTCACATGTATGGAGTGGCACAGACGGTGAGTCATCACTATTGTTCAATTCAACTCGTTTCACTGAAGGACCTCACTGACAAGTATCCCGTTGATGCCGACGTAGATTATCACTACGAGTGAAAGCTTCACCACAATCACATGAATACATTTCACCGACTTCTTTTCAATAGCTCAATGGAGGAGACACTGATTCGAAATACTCTTCTCCTAGAACATTTTTATAAATTACCCTCACTCTACAACAAGTCCGATGCGATGCGCAATCTGTAAACGGATTGTTAGGGGATTCTCTTGACCCTCCATGTGCTCATCAACACTTGGCCCATTTCTCACAGAATATTTTCAGTCGAGGTCAAACATAGCGACACTATTTGTCGAATGGAAGGTTTCATTGATCTGGAAACCATCCCAACTCAAGATCAACGCCAAACACCTAATGACCTTGCCACACACGTTCAGGGTCACACTTTGACGTCATAGTGGTATGGGGAGAGTCAGAACCGGCTTAAATCTCCAACTAGCAGCCGCTCTACTAGTCACCACCATAATGAAGGCAAAAAAGACGTTCCTGTATGGGTTGTGATGTGAACAAATTTGTGGACTCTGACCCATGTATGTTATTGTATACTTGTCACCCGAAGAATTTATTCAACCACTGAATTGATCCGAAATCATCATATAATTTATGATCAACTGGAAATAATAATATTGCTCTTTGTTCTAAAACATCCATCTTCTGTTTAACTTTAATCTACTTCAGAAAGAGACATAGCAAATTTTCGATGGAATTTAGAATATCCCCTAGATAATACACTCACTGATTATCAGGGTGGATAGCGGGTTTAGGACGAACGAAAACAAACGTCTCGCTTTTTATAAATCTTCGAAGTTTCAATCTCTATTTTAGATCTTTCTCATGGCTAAAAATTCAAGAAAAAATCTTACAATGGGTACAATGGTTTTGAACGACAGGTAAAATGATTTAAAAGCATATGTAAAATTAGTTTTGTATATATCAGCGATTTTACTATAGTCGAAAATATGAATGAAAATTGAAAGCCAAGTAGTAATAATAATAATAATAATAATAATAAATGCTTTTATTGAAAGGTTACATACTCTGTACATAGAACCTAACAAAAGGCAGGATTCAATATCTGCGCATGAAACATCATTGCAGAGCTTGCTCTTCCATCCAACCATCAAAATATATTCATGATCATGCTTAATTTAAAAATATTCATTACAAAAATAAAAAAAAACAATAATAATAAAAAAAGAACAAAAATATAGGAAACACTATATATAAAATAAAATATTGCAGGAAATCAAAACGAAAATATTCATAGAAGTTGAAAACAGGGGTGTGCCAATTCAAGTTTGTTTTATATCATATTTCAATATACGGGAAGCTGTTTTCGATTAAATATTGTTTCAGCTTTTTTTTGAACGTATTGAGTGAAAATGATTTGAATTCAGTCGGTAACCGGTTGTATATCAATTATTTTACAACTGGTCGGGGAATATCGTGTTGGTTGATCAACAATTTGTGTCAAACCGAATGAGTCAATTATTTCACTCAACTGAATACAAGAACTGCTCGTAGGTTCTGAAAAGTCAGTATTAAGATCGCCTGCACAAATTATATAATAAAATTTTGGACAAATGATGGATAAACTGTCTTCAAATACTGACAGAAAAGTTGGGAGTGGAAGATTAGGAGGCCTATAAATGGAGGCTACTGCGTATTTCATTCCATGTACAGTAAAGGTAATCCACACTTGTTCAACTGTGTCTGACGATATATTAGGAATTTGAGTGGCTTTGAAAATATTTTTAATATAAGTTGCAACACGCCCCCCCTCCCATTTTCCTATCCTTCCGAAACAGTTGATACCCCGCTAGACTAATATTATCGTTTGGGGTATTTTCAGAGAGCCATGTTTCAGAAACGGTGATGACATCATAGTTTTTGTATACCTTCTGTTTGAAATCTGGGAAACCGTTTAGTATAGATCTCGTGTTTATGTGACATATTTTTATGTTACGCATTGTTTAATGAAAGTGATAGCACACGAACTCGAGAAGGCACAAAAAAAAATATATATATATATATATATATATATATATATATATATATATATATATATATATATATATATATATACACGCATATACACATACATTTATACACAAAAAAGGATTGATTTATTCGAATGAGGAGATGAAAAAGACAAAAACGCTCAGATATTAATAATATATGGAGAAAGTATAGTTGAAAAATTAATTTTATTATGTTCCTTTGGCAGCCCTACGAGGATTCTCTCTTGAAGGTTTCTTGATGCTTATATTTTCCAGAGGTGAGGGGTTTTTCTTTTTGGAATTGGCTTCTACAGCGGGGATTGATGGTGTGAGTTGTTCTCTGAATATGGAGGGGTCTAGCTGTAAATCTTTCAAGCTGTATTTTTTATCATTCACGATCAAATGACTACGTCTTATAGTTGCTTTGAAGCCTTCTTGCTTCGCCTGATTTAGATGCTGACGTAGGGCTTTGTTAACAGTCTGATCCTCAGGACTCAGATCGTCCATTACATAAACATTCTCGCCCTTCAGTTTCCGGAGGTTCTTTATGATTTCAAGTTTTTTCAGATATGAGATTAGTTCCAGTTTGAGAATTTTTTTTCCAGTCTCTTTCCCAGGAATAAAGAAAATGTTGTTAACGTCCCTCAAATTCAAATCGACTTCCAAAGTATCTCTCAAGTACTGAAGACCTTCTTCAGGAGTAACGGTCTGCACTCCAAAAACAATAATATTGTTTCTACGCAATTTTCTGTCTAGCTGGATGTTTTCCTCTTTCAGTTTGATATTTTCTTCCTCAAGGTATAAGATTTTGTTAGAGGTCAGCAACTCGGATTTAATTTCAGATAATGTGTCTTGGGTTTCGTCTGATTTAGTATTCAATTTGATTAGGAGCTCATGGAGATCCTTCAATGTCACATCTGACATTTTAGATGTCACTCGTTAATCAATTATTTGCTTAAAGTTTAATTGAGCACCCGTACTAATTGATAAAAGTTCGGGTTGTTTTATCTATATGTTTTTACTTGATACACTCCGTTTTTATGGCCGTCTTATCAACTGGAGGTTCATATATAGTAATATAAGGTATCTATTGTATGACGCACTTGCCGCTATATTGATGCATTGATCGGTCAAAAAACTTACTCACCAGCTCCTATTTGGAGATTGTGTGAAAATGCGATACTTTTACGTAGTGTATAACTGGAGTAATTCTACTTTTCACAGGAGCACACATACACACACACCTTATCGTATATATATTTCTTGTATATGATTATAGATGATTATCTTCAAGGAAATATGCTACTTGGCGTTGCCAAATCTTCATCTCTTCATTGATATTCTCATAACTTCTTCATTATAAGCTTTCATTTAACTTGCAATGTTCATATATGTAAGTTGTACGTTTCAAAATTTGCAAGTGAATTTTGACCCACTTTTATTTGTCCGATTAACGTAAAATTTGGAAGGTGTTCATTATTTCGGTGACAATGCATTATAAAATTTTTGTTAGAGAAATAAAAAATAAAGATGGCGGACGAGAATTGTGTTTATGGTCCGATTCGATTCAAAATTGGTAAGTAGTAGTTTTTGGGGTCGGACATTATGAATTTATTGTCAAAATTCATAAATTCAAAAGGGCGGCTCCAAGATGGTGGACGAATTTTGTGATTATGAACTGTTTGTATTCAAAATTGGTATGTGGGGATTTTGGAATCGAAGATTATGAATTTAGTCGAAGATTATTGATTTTTTGTCAAAATTCATAAATCCAAGATGGCGGACGACTTTTGTAATTATGGTCCGGTTCTATTCAAAATTGGTATGTCGGAGATTCCGGGGTCGGACGTTATGAATTTATGGTCAAAATTCATAAATTCAAGACAAGATTTTGTGATTATTGACTGTTTCTATTCAAAACTGGTATGTCGGGATTTTGGGATCAGAGATTATGAATTTAGTGAAAAATTATTGATTTTTTTACAAAATTGATAACCAGAAGATGGCGGCTCCAATATGGCGACGGCCTTGTGGTTATAGCCCGATTCCAATAAAAATTGGTATGTGGGGGTTTTTGGGGTCGGGCATCATGATGTTTTCGTCAAAATCAATGAATTCAAGATATCGACTTGTTTTGTTATTATAGCCCGATTCCATTGGAAATTGGTAGGTATGTGGTTTTTTTAGGGTCATACATTATCAATTAATGTCATAATTGAATTGAATAAAAATTAATAAAAAAAATTTAAGACAAGCTTTTATACAAATGCACTTAATAGGAAAATATAATATCTTCAATTGTTTGATCTAGGTTATTTTGTGAGTAATAGATTCAAAAGCTTGCCACGCATTTAAAATAGGAATTCTTGCGCGGCAAGATTTTGAATCTGCTACTCACAGAATAACCTAGGTTAAACAATTGAATATATTATATTTTCCTCTTTAATGCATTCGGATGAAAGCTTGTCTTATTTTTTTTATCGTTTTCATTATATTGTACAGTGCAGGACGCTTTCGCAAATAAATTTCTCGTCGTCGAACATTTTTCACCACACTGTATTTCCGTCGCCTCGTTTAGTTTTTTCGGTACTAAACAATGCGTTCCGTTTCCAGCGTATTGCGGCGGTGGCGATTTCCACGCAACTTGTAACGTTCTACACGCTCACGCCAGCGGAATTGAAATCTAGGCGGCGTGTATTGAGAATTCAAAATTAGATGCCAGCTCCAGAGTAGCGAAAATGCAAACCAGACAAAAGTACATTTTTTGTCTTAGAGGTTATACACTTGTTTTGAGGCTTTTCTTAAAATATTTCCATTTTGTATTCGTTCCAGATTTTTTTTGTGCAGTGGTATTCATTACAAGACTCTAGTGTATTTAAAATCTTAAGACAATATCATTTGAAAAAAAATCTTTAAGGGCATTTTTTTTAGGTTTCAGATATCTGCAATAGTTTTTGAGATATTCGCAAAAAACAAAACCCATCTTTTTACAATTTTTTTCATAACTTTTACAATTTTTTTGAGCGCTATTTTTTCAAAAAGTTCTTAGATACAATTACGAATTGAATGACTACTTGATCATAATTCTCGGTGAAGGCGAAATCGAATTCGAAAAAAGGCAAATGATGATCAGACTATGTGTGCCATTTATGGGAAGGGTAAATAAAATGAATGTATGACTGCTTCCAATGTCCTTATAATGTTTTTTCTATAGACCGTTGCGGTAAAATTACCTATATCAAAATGGTTTTTTTGTCGACATTTACTGCGATTTTTCAAATATGATTTAAAAAAATTAAAAGCTTTTATTGAAATGCACTGAAAAGAAAATATAATTTTCTTTAATTTGTGTAAGTTATTCCGTAACAGATTCAAAAAATTGCAACGCAATGTTTTCAGTACCACGCAATGTTTTCAGATTGAATAGGCACAAACTGGTATTCTTGTGCGACGAGTTTTTGATGCTGTTACAGCATAACCTATGTCGCACATCCGCCATTCTGGAGCTGCCATCTTCAATTTGTGAATTTTGACAGAAAATCAATAATAAAACCCCCCAATTTTGAATAGAACCGGACCATAATTACAAAACTCGTCCGCCATCTTGGATTCATGAATTTTGACAAAAAATCAATAATCTCCGATTGAATTCATAATCTCCGATCCCAAAATCCCCGACATACCAATTTTAAATACAAACAGTTCATGATTACAAAATACGTCCACCATCTTGGAGCCGCCCTTTAAACAGAAGATGGATGTTTTAGAACAAGAGCAATATCATTATTTCCAGTTGATCAAGCTTTCATCATAAATTATATGATGATTTCGGATCAATTCAGTGATGACGATATTGGTTGTATAAATTCTTCGGATGACACGTATACAATAACATACATGGGACAGAGTCCACAAATTTGTTCACATCACAACCCATACTGGAACGTCTTTTTTGCCTTCATTATGGTGGTGACTTCGACTAAATTCATAATCTCCGATCCCAAAAACCCCGACATACCAGTTTTGAATAGAAACGGTCCATAATCACAAAATTCGTCCACCATCTTGGAGCCGCCATCTTGAATTTATGAATTTTGAAAATAAATTCATTATGTCTGACCCCGAAATTCCCCACATACCAATTTCGAATAGAATCGGACCATAATTACAAAACTTGCCCGTCATCTTGAATTCATAAATTTTTCACGTCGGGCAACTAGAAGTGGGCCAAATTTAACTTGTAAGATTTGATTACAAACCCACAGACCGACATCGGAATAGGTGAAACTGAATAAAAGCTTGTAAAAATGAAGGAATATAACAATAGAGACGTTGAAGTGAAAATGTGGGAAGAAGTGGCAATGGCTATGTATGAAATCTGGAATGAGTTGGAGGTCAAACTATTAGCAAAAAGCACGTATATTGTTTTCGCTTGAATGTACTAGGAAAACGCTCCAACTCCAACTGAACAAAATACCAGGCAAATGACAAATGAATAATTCGTGCTTCCAAATAAAAATAGGACGACACGTAGACAAGACAACGCCGCAATTATGCATCAGGCGGATTCTCAGGTCAAATCGAAAATTACGGATTCGAATTTTCATGAATGAACCGGGGTGTAATGTTTGTTGCATATAATTTTATTTTCGTGGTGCACTGAATCAGTGCCATCTTGCGTTTCAATGTTGTCAATGATGTCGGCACTCCCATCTTAAAATGTATTCACGTGTGGGAACATTAATGAACACTCCGTTCCACTCTCTTGACCTTGGTGAGATGCGCGCGGAGGGTGTGAAACAGTGACGCACTAACTACTGAAACGTCACATAGGATGAACTCACTCTTCACGGGAAAGGACACACAGATGTCGCCTTGAATGACTTACAAGACATGTATGCAATTCAATTTCCCAACGGCCACACAACCAGTGACCTTGCCACACTTGTTCAAGGTCACATGTGACGTCATAGTGATGTGGGAGATCCAGAACCGGCTTCAATCTCCCACTTTCCTGATTGACAGAATTTTTTTTTAATTGATACTAACTCCAGCGGAAGAAGCTATTGCATAGCGAATCACATGTCATGGTTTTGTAAATCCAATTTAATTAAAATAATTCGGTGAAGTGAGTGCCTTTAGTATGCTTTGAAATTATTGTTTTACCGTGAAGCCATTCGACGACGTCTTCTCCTAGGGAAATATAGAGTCTTTTGTTCAGATTCCGCGTAAGATGTTCTACCCATATTTTTTTGCGTTATAACTTTTGCACTGAAGAACATTCTCACAGGGCCCCAATATAAGAACTGTTGTTTCACACAACTGGATTTGCCAATCAACTAGGTTCTTTATTGACTGGGCCATGTAGTGGCGAATGTAATTCGCTTTTCGTAGATAATGAACACACCAAGCAATAAAATGATGGTGGTTCATTAGAAACACGCTATGGAGGGTAAAGGTAAGGAGGACAATCTCATATAGTTGTTTAACTCAAAAAGTGGCCACCAAAAAGCATTAAATAACGCGTTCGAAAGTAGCCAGAATGGCGCTCGTGAACTATACGGGTACGGCGCCACCTTTTCACTTTTCTAAAAAAGTACCTAGAATCTAGGGAAATTTTCTCTGAACCCGAAGGGAACTCCCATAAGAGCCTGTGTATTAGAGAGAGATGGAGATAGTGATTTTCCCCGATTTTTCCATAGATCTAGGGAAATTTTCAAAAAGTGCCAAGGTCCAACGTGGTAATTTTACGACCTCAAATCAGATCCTTGGGGAACACCCATTTTTTTACGTGCTCGAGGCCTATATTATCATGAATTTTCCCTAGATCTACTGTATTTTAGGGGTAACCGGATTTCTACCATTTATTATGACTTTTTACCCTATTCCACATAGAGGATTGTACTTTTTCCCTAGATCTGGGGATATTTTCATGCAGATTAATGTATTTCACATAGTTTTTCCCTAGATCTACTGTATTCTAGGGCTCAACCTGATGGATTTCTACCATTCAATAAGACTTTCAACCTTATTCCACATAGAGGATTGAACTTTTTCCCTAGATCTAGGGATTTTTTTACGTAGATTCACGTATTTCACATAGATTTTCTGAATTTTTGGGGTTAACCTGATGGATTTCTCATGAAATAAGTGTTTTTCCCTAGATTTATGAATTTTTCACTAGATTTTCTGAATCTTGATTTTTTTCATACTTAAACACTATACTATGTAGGAGGGGAAGAAATAAAACATTTTTTTTATATACATATTTTATTGAAATATAAAAAAAATATAATAATATATATAGTAAATAATAATATATAATAATAAATTCCGAGAATATGAGGTGTTCTTGAACTCTGCTCCTCCAATGCTGCAACCCTCAGCAAAATCAGTCGATGTCCATCAACTCTTGATCAGGTCTGATGAAGTAATGTCCCAATGGAAGAGTATCGTTGGATCCAGGACACAAGAATCTCTTATCGTCGAAGGGACTCAGAGCGATTTTTTCCTGCTCCATTGAATACAATTGATGTTTTTCATTTCTGATCAATCATTGATGGACATATTTTTTGGTTGAATTTTCCAAGCAGGACTCAAAGTCATCAAATAGGGTCGCATTATCTACCACGGCTTTTTTTACATGCTTAGCTTTCTTTTTAGTTTCAAAATTTGATAGAATTTGATGAATTTCATCTTTTTCATATCCTTCTTCATCCAAATTGATTTCCAGTTTTTCAATTTCATCTTAAGATGTGAAAACTTCCGTTGCATATAATTTTGATCTCAGCCCAATGGAATCGTTCATAAGATTGCCGTTATTTTAGTCCTTCATTATCCCTAGAACTTTTTTGTTAACTAAACCTATATTATACCTATTGTTCTCGGGATAATCACTGGTATCAAACATGTAATTGCAATCCTCACGAATGATTTCATATACATCAGTAACCTGGATCTCATAAATCAGCGAATCGGTATCGGTGTATAATACAGAACAATTCCCTCCAAATCTTTTCTGCATATAATCATAATGGAAATCGTAAATTTTAGTTTTGGATATTTCAAGGATACTAAAACCTACGTATATTGGTTTGCTGAAATATAATTCGGTTTTATTGAATTTCACAGCGGTTAAATTTTCATTGAATATGCTGACTGACTTGAATTCTGGTTTGGAGATATACGATTCCGCACCATAACGACCCTCTCACTAGGTAATAAGTTTAACATTGCTATGTTTCCTAATATTTTCAACTGTCTTTCCATAAACAGCATTATTCATCAACTTAAAAAGAATTTTTTCAAAATTATTTTTTGCATTTTTACGTAAATTTGTGTTTAATTCACCGTATGGCTTGAGCCAAGAAGACTGCTCGAATTGTAGCACTCGATGTACTTTTTTCAATATCAATCCATATTTTAATGCTTGCTCCAATGTCCGGTAGTGGATGATATTTTTTTTTATGGTAGAGGGTAGCCATCAGCTTGGTTAACTCTCCAGATTCAGCGGAGCGGAGGAGGATAATCTAAATCGACTTCATCAGGTATAGAGGAGACATCAAAGTTGGATTCAACCCACTCGAAACCTCCATGAGGAAGAGGTTGAGACATCGCCCAACCGTACTGATTATTTATATCAAAATACATGAGATATTTCTCAGTTTCGGATGGATTGAAGTCTGGGAGATATCGATTATTTGCTTTTGCCTTCCTTTTTGAAAAATGTTATTGAGTCCACCTCGAATACCTTTCTCGATCAAAAGGAGCAAGTCAACATCGGTAAGAAGTTCAAATTCTTGTTTAGTATAATACAACATACACTGCCAAGTATAACCAGGCAGTGTATATGAGTGGGCAGGATCCAATGTACTATGGCTACTATCGCGAAGTTGTTCAAAGACATCACATTATGGAAGGATATCCGTTTTCATATATATGTCTAAATATTCCCCCAAGGTTGTACAGTTGAAAGCAGCCCACACGTTTTTAGCTCTTTCATATAGTTTTCGTGGGCATGGTTTTTCGGTAAGAGTATTATAAAAATGTTCGAAAGAGGTGAGAGTCGTTTCATTGAATTCATCAAAGGAATCAAAATAATCGTAAGGTATAACACCTTTTTTCATAAGCAAATCAATTTTTCCATTAGAGACCTCTGGAAATTGTGCTCTTAAATTTGGAAATTCTGATAGGTAGGATGATAATTTATCTGGAGAGTAATTTAGAAATCGGAAAGAATCGATAAATTTTAAATGAAAGTTTGAACCGCTGATGTGTTTAGTAAACGAAATGTATTTTTCTTTTGTAATTGGAAGCAAATCAATTTTTCCTTGGATTTCGGTTGCTATTTTTTCAATAATGAAATGACTATCATAGCCGCTAAGATTATGATACTACACTACAGGATCATTTTGCTCTCATTTAGATTAATATCACAGGATTCATGAGGAGCACCGCGATAATTTGAAGAATTATTATTATTATTTGTTGGAGAAAGATGAAAATGGTCTCTAACTTTTCTATCACCTAGAGAAAACAGATTTTCACAGATGTGACAATGATTCGTTGGAATGCAGCTTCCTGTTCCATAGTCATTTTCAAATCGTATTGACAATTGATGGTTTCGATTTCTTCTGTTAATTCCAAAAGCCGATTCGAGAACCATTCCATAGAGTTCACCCCTCTATACGAACGGTAAAAAGAAAGGGTGTTGTCGTAAGAACATTTCACATAGTAGCCGATAGTAGCCGGGGTATGCCATTGATATTTTCCTCCTTATTGAATTTTATTAAGTATACTCTCGATGTCTGCGTATACGATAAAAGGTACTTTTTCTTGGAATTTATAATCTTTGAATTTAAGAATAGATTTTTCACCGGTTGGCATTTTGATTTTACAATCGTTCAATTTTATACATAATTCAGTATGATTTTGCAATTTTTCCTAAGATCCAAAATAATGTAGACATCTATCACAAATGATTTTTTTCGCTTTATCTTTACTAAGTTTTTTGGAAAGTGGAAAGGAGCCTGGATAGATCCTTGTTCCAACAATAATGATAACGAATCGGTTTGTCATCAGAATATTGGTTTTGAATAAGGAGAAGGTTCACAGGTTTTTGTGAAGTCTTAACTTAAGAAGGAAGGAAAGACGGAGAAAGATTTACCTGATTTTTTCAATGTATAAACGTTAACCGAAATGTTATTTTGTTTCTCAAAATTTGAAATTTGGTGGATGGTCATAGGGAACTGTATCCCTTTGAGCTTCAAAACTTCAGAATAATGAGCATATGATGATGTTCTATTTGGATAATTTTTTTATGGTACTGGTAACAAGGCCGAAACAATTGACCAAGCAAAGCAGGCAACGTCATCATTTTTAACGTTAAAACAGGCTTCTTTTCGCTTAATTTCAGGTGGCAACTCGATATATGACGATCCAATTTGAGGAGAGAATTTATTAATGTTCACACCCAAATTGACAATTTTCTGTAATGCCCACCCGCTTTCTTCCCCGCAGAATTCTTCACGTTCAATCATTATGGGTTTCACCACTTTCTCATCATACCAAAAATTCAAGTCAATATCATGAAATGTAGGTGAATTGGCAGTGGTGGAGTATTTATACTTAGTTTGAATTTTGCCCGCCTTTGTGAGTACAAACTGACCACAAACTGACCACAAAACACCATATTCACTTTAACTGAATCAAATTTCTTCAATACGTTATGGATTCTACGTATGAATGGTGATTTACAATCAGAGAAGAAATATTTAGTGTTTTTATGGGAAATATTGGAGATAGTCCCTGTGCGTATACGCGTACCGAACGCTGATTCTGAGTCGTTCCAATGTACCCGATGTTTAGCTGTCACATTCGAATGTTTGAGTCCTGCTCCTTTTTTTCTGTTCATATTTGATCTGATTTCGCAGGGTTTTGGCATTTCTTAGGGTTGCCTGCAGCTGTTGTTTTTCTCCCAAAGTTGTTGCCATTTTGATGGACTTGTTAATCCTTCTGTATGCTCGGTAAACAAGAAAAATGTACAAAGTGTACTGTCATGTGTACCACCTTATATGACACCTGCAGCCGTTAGGGTCTCAATAATTTCCAAGTCCGGTCCGGTCAGCAGAATCGCGACTCGCAATTATCAAACCAAGCGCAAAAATGAATATATGAACAACTTCTTATCTCGGTCGCGATAGAAAACTTTCCCATATAAACCGCTACGCTCACGCATGTATTTCATCAGGGATTTCGACTTCCTACATACGACTAGTGCTGACTGGGGTTCGTTTGCTTCGGCCTGAGACAAATTGAACTACCTAAGTCCCACGAATAAATTTACCAGAATGAGATAAAAGCCCATTATCCCACCCGAGTATTGAGCCCAGCCCTGGAAGAATCTCGGTACTCCATCAACTAATGAAATTCTAACGAGGCTCTCAACCACCACCCCCGCCAACTCTGGACGGTCCTCAGTAACATTTTGTATAAAAATTATAGTAATCCAAATTTTGAAACGCTGCTGAAAAAGGTAATGGCCGAAAATTTACCAATGATTTGAAAAAACCCCACGAATAAATTTCTCATTGAACCGCGAGATGTTTCCCCACCGTAGGACATCTGGTGAGTCCTCTGGAAACGAGAAAAGCTCGATTCCAGCCGGTCCAAGGAGAGAGTGTTTTTTCTCAAAGCAATACCGTAGCCTCCGATCGGCTATTACGAAAAATTTTCAAGTCCAAAAATTTCCCTTCTGAAAATTTTGAAACATCAAGAATTATATGAAAATTCCCCTGGCGAAAACAACATCTCACGGTTATTTATTCCCTAAACTGAAATCCAATATATTTCCCTAGTCTTTGTTTTACGAGTGGGCGAAGACTCGTTTAAAACCCAAAAACGACACACTACCGAATATCTACGTTCGAAGTCACGCTCCTCGGAAATTTTTGCAAAGTGCATTACAGTTACTTGAGAACGTATCTCCAAAGTAAAAATGATTCAATCAGAATCAAAATAAAAAATTGGCAAAGTGCCATGACATCGTTCCAAGTTCCGAATGTCAATTTCACAAAGAAAAACTAATACAAACTCGCCCGTGAGAATTAAATCTCAGAAAAACCCGATCCTGGAATTTCGAATTTTAATTGACAAGTGAGGTGTGACATTGAACGTCCGTCTATGCCATTTTTTTAAAGAACAAGTCCAGGAGCGACTTGAAAGGAAAGGTTTCAAAATTAAAGTTGGATAGAGAGCGTAGAAAAACGTAGACTGACCTAACTCAGGAATTTACATTTAACTCTCTATCCGCAAATAAACAGTAAAAGGTAAACCTACGTGCAGGAAGTTTTGGGAAGGACACATTGACCAAGGAACCTTCTTGCGAAAGCCGGAAAACTCAGTTTGAGTATCCTTCACTGACGAACTCTTGCGAGCTGCCAATTAAGCCCGAGCCCTGGTACCTAGGATAGACACCAGGTTCAACGAGAACTAATTAGACCATCCTCGTGCTCTCACCTAAGAAAAGTTACCAAGGGCCGCAATCTTATTTGTCCGCCTGCATTCCCAGATCTGGAAAAAACTTCCGAAAACACAATGATTAATACCCTGAAAAGAGAAGGCATGATTAGTAGACCCTGTATAATACTTATCGCAGGCGACTACCTGAAGTAACTTCTCGTAAACCATCAGGAGAGGAAAATCGCCTACGCCAATCCTAGAAAACCATAATTCCATCCAACGAACGACCCATCTGAGAACTGCCAGCCGAAATCATCCATTGTCGTGACACCGAATCGTTGAATCCAAAATCCATGGTCCACATCCGTTGTACGAGCTCGATTCGGAAAACTGCACCAGTATCGTCGTCCGTGAAATAGTTCCATACGAAAGTCAATGCAGGAATTCTCCATACTCCGGAAATCCATCATCCAGAAACTGAAACTCGAGGCAAAGTGGAGACTGCAAAATGGCTGCCACGCCCTAGATTTCTTCCACAAAAATTTCGACGCGTTCGCGAACCGAAGAACCAAAAGACTAAGAGCACAAGAGACTAAGAGACCGTTGACTTTTTGACTCCGGGTTTTGTTACATCGACTCGGAGCGCGAAGCCTTGCCATTGGCTCCAGCGGGCGATCTGAGCGTATCCCTAGAATCAAACAAAACCATGGACCACATTTAAGAAAGTCACGTACTTTACGATGGGAAACTTATAACCATCTATAGGTTTGTCTAGAGTCGGTGGTTAGCGTACCTGTGACCTAGAACTACACTTGCAACTTATATGAGTTTCTAATAAATTTCTTCGTGGTATTTACTAATTGAAGGGACCCGAAATTTACTTGAAAAACTTATAACAACTGTTAGGATAGTGGCCAGTTACCCCAGTCGTATATATAAGTTTTTAAATATTATTTCATATTGGAAATATAACGAAATTTCCCTTTCAATACTGAAAGTGCTCTTATGCAACAGACAGTCAAAATGAATTTAGAAAATCCGTTTTCAGGTTCTCTGAACCGTAGTCAATCCTCAAAATATATTTTTCTATGAAATTCACTGATTTATGGATCGAAATATTTTTACAAAAATATTCGTGTTTACTATTTACGTGTACAGGCTATCCCCAGAGAACAATTGGAAATGTAGATGGGGGCCACTCGTGAAAGTTGCGGATTTAAAAATACCAAGTGTGAATTGGATTTAAAAATGACGTGTTCCATACTGAACAAAACTGAAAGAACGAGGCGGGCAAGGGCAATACGCGTTCTGCACCCAGTCCAAAACGCCAAGTCAGAGTTTGTTAAATAAAAAATGGGTTCTGTACCCTATAAAATTGAACTTGCTTTCACGAATGTACCGGGTGTCCCATTACAATAGTCCAAAAACCAAGAAACGTATTTTTGGTAAAAATGGAGTTTTCGTCTAAATAGGTGATTTTCATATAAACTCAAAGTAGTTATGCAGCAGGGCTTATGGGCCAAAATCATCCATTTTCCCATGTTGATCTCCATAAGGATTTCTAAGGTCCAAGCTGGTAATTTTTGTCCAAAATTTCCCAGCGAGTTCGCGTCAAGCGCCTGCAGGTGTTCGGATCAATCGCGCCGCGTGGAAGGGTCCGAACCGCCGACCTTCGGCACCTGCTGTTTATCTGTTCTATTTATGGATAACGCACATTGAAATAAAATTCATATTTGCATGTCGATAGGATGAAGGTTGATTATAATAATGATATTCATTGCAGATTAGCGTATGGATTCGGTATATGGTATTCTCAAGTACTTGACACAGAGTATATGAATTTGATCTCAACACTCCTCGATTGTAGGAATTAGATTGTCGGGATTCAGCAAAAGCTTATTAATGGTAATATGATGATTGTTGATTGGCGAATGGATTTGATATCTATCGCAAACATAATATGAAGTAGGTTCGGGCTTTTCACATTAGGAGAATCACATTGAAACATATTAATGACACTTTTATTGATTGTAGGTTTCGATTTATGGTATTCATTGATTTTTGTGGTCTGAAAAAATATATATGCAGATGTTCAAGCATTACTCGATTGGGAAAATTGGGGTGACACTTGATTATGGTGCTATTGATTGCAGAATAATGTATGGATTCGGTTCACTATATTAATCGGTATTTGATAATGGGAGTATGACTGAAAGGATTCAGCTGAAGCTTCATTGTGGATAGTGTAATGTATCACGGAATATGAAGTTGGTTCAGACATTCCACGAATCGCGGTACTACACTAGTAGGATTCAGCTGAAACTCAATATTTTGGATTGATTGATGGTTTTGGTTTAGGGGTCTTTGGTATTGACGGAAAAATATGAAATGGATTTGCACATTAATCAATTAGGGGAATACGATTGGGGTGGCATAGTGATGGTACTACTATTGATGCTGGTTCCAGTTCGTGGTATTCATTGCTATTTGCGATGTGAAAAAATATTAAATTGATCAAGCATTCCTCGAGTGGAAGGAATTATACTGGTATCTTTCAATTCAAAAATAAAAGCAATTACTCGCTCGCGCATAAGAAAAATATGCCTGTATTCAATATTTGATTTGATCATCAGAGTAAAATATGAGGATGCATAGTTCGAGAACTCATTTCGAACATTCATTGAATATATTTTCTCAGATATGACAAGGAGCAGGAAAACATACGTAATTGAGGTTGATAAAATGTGTTTTGAGCCTGAAATAGGAAAGTTATGTGTGAATTTTCGCAAAAATTGATAGGTATTGGGCAGAAGAAACAACTATTCCAAGCCTTTGCTGATGTTTCACGATTTATTTCGCGCTTCTTCAGAGCTCAGATGTAATTAACGGTACATAGTACGCAGTTTGTGTTGATGTGCATTGAGACAATGCATCGTTGAAATAGTTAGATATGGATCAATAAAATAAAATATTTCAAAGAGGCTGGATTAAATGTCGACTAGTCATGTGCGATTGTTTTTTTGGTCGGGTTATATTTGAATGCCGTTTAACATTTTTGAGAGATATAGATACGCCATTTGTGTGAATTCAGTAGGGATTCCTTGAACATACAATTCGGAAAGATGGAAATGTTTCCGGATATTCTCTCATATATGTAATAATGCACCTGGAGAACAAAATAATTGAGATTGGGGTGATAAGCTTTTAGTATGCAATAGTGGATGGAATTTAACATTTGTGAATATTTTTTCGGGATATCGAACGATTCATCCGAATCTTGCTGAGTATTCGTAAATGATATATAGAGTTAACTCACAGATTGATGCAAAAATAAATAAAAAAGGTAAAAATAAATGTAAATAATCACATGGGCTCTTCCATATCGCCAAGAGTGCTTATGACATTGAAATTATCTGTATCCGACTGAAATAGTCAAGAGTATATCTGGGGTGTGTGTTCACTCGATAGATATATCATGAATAAACGATGCGTATGGGCTTCATATCGCCACCGTGAACCTTGAGGGGTATGTAATATGTGTTTGCATGCTCTCAAAAAATCTTATTCCTATCTGTTATTCTTACATGTGGAAGGTAAACCATTGAAGCTTAAAAAATATTTCCCACACCTTTTCGCTGCTGGATAGAATACATCAACATACTAATCGTTTATGTCTCCCCAACACTTGAGTTTAATGATTGGACCCATCCATTTATGAATTCATTATTTGACATGCTCTTTGGATTGTTCTCTGATGGCGGTGTTTATGGTAAAATTTGTATGTGAATTTTGATTAGGAAAATTTCACAAGTATGGATGATATTGAAAAAATTTAAATGGCATTGAAGGTATATTTCCACTCAGCATATATGTAAATAATTGGGTATATGTGCATTTTTGTGATGTGTGAATTGAAAATATACTTTTGTTTTGTTTTCTGTGATGATATTATAGTCTACTCAGCGGTATTTGAACCAACTATGAGCAGATTATTGCTGCAGTATTATTTGAGATTGAAACAAAGAATATTTTTTTCCTCAAGGCGAAGAAGTGTTCTTCATTACCAATAAAAAAAACTTTAATCAATATTGTGAAAATTATCAATGTGGACCACACGAATAGATTCGTATCGCTATCAACTAGATAAAATCAAATGTGTGAGAATCATTCAATGATATATGATTTTATGCAATGATATATTATTTATTTCATTGTATCGAGCTGGTGGGGGCACAAGGGAATTTTTTACTGAAAATCATATTTCAAAGACTAATGATACCTTTCAGGTCGGATGTCTATTTGATCCTCATTCATCATAACACAAACGAAAAATTGAATATATATTTGTTACCCGGCTAGCTAGCAATCTGACCATCTGGCTCATGGACTCTCCGGCCACCTGGTGAGCTATGTTATTGTTTTTATGCGTGTTCTACGAAAGATCATTGAAAGTTGTATTTCAAGAGGAAAATATAATGTTGAATACACACATCATATTGGATTCCAGTGAATTCAAATCATTAATCATATACTTGAACTAATTCAACTTTGAGATGCAGGCTATACTTCATTAAGTTGATCGAAAAAAACTTATTCTCGCAGTATCACGCAATCACCTTTTTCACGGCGCTATTCATAACCAAAAATCATGTATTATTGATGACTTCAATTCTATACTTCAAATCAGATGGCATGTAGGATGACACTATCGTCATATATTCAAGTAGAATTAATACATTCCAAAACTACCGAGTGATATTTAGATTAATTATGAGTTGAGTAGTTATATGTGTGATTAAAATTAATACCATATTTTCTCATGGTGGACCTTTTTCAGAAAAATGTTTATATCTCTAATAATACTTAGGAAAACCGTAGTGCAGATCTCATGTATGGATTCAAATTGACAACTAAGTATACCTAGAATATTATTTACAAATCATCTGGGATATTCAATGATAACATACAATTTTATACAATATGTCGATGAATAGGTGAGGTCGCAATGAATTTTTCAACTGGGTATAGTATACTGAAGACATTTTTAGGGAATAAATGATATATCACTTAAGCAATTCTGATACATATCTAATGGAGGAGATAATTTTGAAAATCATAGCCGTTTTCACTCTACACGTAGGTGAATAATAGGGTATACATTTTTATGATGTGCGCATTACAACTGTATTTTTCATGATATACCATAAAGCATCATAGAAATATGTAATCCAATAGCATTTTACAAAAGGAAAATATATCCTGAATTATTTCATTATGCAGGATTCTAGAGAATCCAAATCACTACACATATACTCATTCATCTTATAAGAGGATGACTCTGCTTCATCGAGTTGATAATGGAATGACTGATATTTCTGAATCATGTGAAAATCATCCAATTGTGTCAGGTAAATTTATGCAATGTCAATGTATGGGTGAGGAAACAAAAGAAATTTTCCAACCAAGAACAGCATACAAAATACATTTGAGAATTATTTCAAAGAACTTTGAGTGGCATTCATCTTCTTGCATATGGAATATATCAATCCAACATAACCGGCTGACTCTCTAGATGTTCGTCTAGCTAAATGGCTATTCATGTTTTTAGATCAAATATGAATCAAATCATCACTATTTATTTGAATAATGGCGACATCATCTAGCTTATTGTTTCAATCATGTGATATTGAATGCTTATAGTCTGTATGACATAAGCATACCAAATTCAATAACCAGAAAATCACAATAATATTTCAATATAATCAGATATGAATTTCCATATACTAAGCAACGACATTTAAAAATTATTGTAGGGTTACTACTCACGAAAATGTAAAATTGATTTCTACAACAGTAAATAAAATATGTGTGGGGTAAGTCTGACTCATGCTTCCACTTTCAGAGCGGAACTGAACCAAAGAAATGTTTATATACCTAGTTCGAATATAACTCTTTGAATTCAACAATCAATCAATTTCAATCTAGGCATAGGAGAATAAATACGAGTGCTTCAACTAATAAAATGATGGAGCCCGACCCATAATGAAAAATCATTTTCAAATGATTCATATAATCACACTGATTAGCATCACGAAGTACTTTTGAAAAAAACATTTTCAAAGTGATTTTAGGTTATTTGCCTTTCAAAGCTCAAAAAAAAATTTACCGTACGGGATTCCAAAGTCCATTTCATTAACAAGTGAAAACTTTTATGTTTATAATGCTCTACAATGTGAATTTCTAGTTGTGTTGTGCAATACACACTATTCTGTATATGCGTAAAATAAACTGGAGGATATATTTTTTCAACTGAATGGAATGAAATACGATCGAAAAATACATTGTGTCAATACCATAGCTGAGTATATTTTTTATTTTCATAGTGATATAGCAGAATATATGTTGAAAGAAAAGTGCCATGTGAAGTGGAATGAATAGAAAAATCGAATTAAACGGTTTTCTTACATAAAGGATTCAATATAAAATTGAACCAGAAAATGGTAGATCTCAGGTGAAAACAACTACTTTCCTGGCAAATACCACGCAGAACATTGAATGATATTCACCTGAAAATCCATGCATACTTCCATAAAATATCAATGGACATTGAATGCAAATGTTTCTTTCTGATAAGCTCGATTATGTTTAATTTATGTCGTGTTCACCTAACAATCCGCATACCGGTTTCAGGCTTCTTGGCCCTCATCAGTACGGAGTAGTCAACCAGCCAAAGGTGCAAAGAACTCTGGCTGAAGTGAGACACAACGTAAACAAACCATCATCGATCTTGTAACACCTATAGGTACGCCGGAAAAGATAAACTTTAACTGGCGGTACCTAGTGACAGAAAGAAACACTCCGAAAATCTCCCACCTCGATAGGTTTCTAAATAAAAGATTCCTTCTCAGTAGGAGTGGCAAGCCCGTCTAGCATATAGTGAAAGAAAAGTGCCATGTGAAGTGGAATGAATAGAAAAATCGAATTAAACGGTTTTCTTCACATAAAGGATTCAATATAAAATTGAACCAGAAAATGGTAGATCTCAGGTGAAAAACAACTACTTTCCTGGCAAATACCACGCAGAACATTGAATGATATTCACCTGAAAATCCATGCATACTTCCATAAAATATCAATGGACATTGAATGCAAATGTTTCTTTCTGATAAGCTCGATTATGTTTAATTTATGTCGTGTTCACCTAACAATCCGCATACCGGTTTCAGGCTTCTTGGCCCTCATCAGTACGGAGTAGTCAACCAGCCAAAGGTGCAAAGAACTCTGGCTGAAGTGAGACACAACGTAAACAAACCATCATCGATCTTGTAACACCTATAGGTACGCCGGAAAAGATAAACTTTAACTGGCGGTACCTAGTGACAGAAAGAAACACTCCGAAAATCTCCCACCTCGATAGGTTTCTAAATAAAGATTCCTTCTCAGTAGGAGTGGCAAGCCCGTCTAGCATATAGTGAAAGAAAAGTGCCATGTGAAGTGGAATGAATAGAAAATGATTAAACGGTTTTCTTCAATAAGGATTCAATATAAATTGAACCAGAATAGGTAGATCTCAGGTGAAAAACATTTTCCTGGCAAATACTACGCAGAACATTGAATGATATTTCAGGTGAATATCATTCAATGTTCTGCGTGGTATTTGCCAGGAAAGTAGTTGTTTTTCACCTGAGATCTACCATTTTCTGGTTCAATTTTATATTGAATCCTTTATGTGAAGAAAACCGTTTAATTCGATTTTTCTAGAATATATGTTGTCAGATAGAGCTTCCTAGCTGTTCCTATTCTTCTAGCTATTATCTCAAAAAATCTCGTTGATATCAATTAGTGAGGTCTGTCAAAGGTTAAGTTGCGAGTTGATGGAAAGACGCGCATACACATATGTATATTTTTAGGTTCCATACAATCGGTTCATATCAAAATATGGAATTTATTTTTATGATTGCGATGCTTTCTCCTACACACTGAAAATTGAACTTCTGAACATATATGAACTACGGCATATATGAAATTAGTTTTTCTATCCAAAATGTATAACTAGTTAGCATATCGGAATTCGCTCACCTTGGGCATGGATCAATATTACCAATTGTGGTTTCACTATGCGCCTCAGTTTCAAAATCTGATTTTGAAGTCCTGATAATACACCATATATTCTTAAATTCCCAGCTGAAGTTGTTCCCTCCTCAACTACTATCCGTAGAGAATAAGATTCAAATTACTTGAAAGCAGTAAAAAATCCATATTGAATACATTTTTTCAAACCACATGTTCCTTTCAGATTATATCATTTATGGATTTTAATATATCTTCAACAAAAATATTAAAAAAAAAATACACGCGTATACCTACTGTATTTTCTCTAAGCATTCATCAACCACGATCCATATCTTGAGATTGGAAAAATGATACCATGGGCATTTCAGCCATAATTTAAAAAACCGTATTTTGGAAATCATGCTAATACACATATTTTTATGTTTATAACTGAAGTTGTTTTATGCTTAACTTAATGACAATAGAGAGCACCTAGCCCCCGAAATATAAGTTTCAAGCAATATGTATTTTCATATATTGAACCCACACCACGTTTAAATTTCCATCTACAAAACATTGAAATTGATTATATTTAATCATGAATTGTTGTGAATATTGCCACAAAGATGTAATGAGATGCCGATGATTTCATTTCTTCGTCAAAATCTGATGAGTACCTATGCGAAATGACATAATAATTATATTTCCTTGAGGAACTTTCGGTTAAAGTACATCTACAAGTGGGTTTATTTTATAAGCTCAGTACATATGATGAAAACTGATCCCCTTGTATATTAATCATATCATAGTATTACTTTCAGCGTCCTTAATTCTTCGATATGCACCTAAGAGCACCTTAAAATTCATCAGATATCCATTACATTATTACACATTTTCAGAATGAAATTTCGAATAATTTGAATGTAATCTATTGCATTGTATTCCACAATACTCATGACGCTCATGAACAGACTTGTTAGTTGTTAGTCGAAGACGGTGACGTATGTGTATAGCAGGTGTTCCTCCTCCCACCACTAAGCGAGGGATGTGGCTAGATATTCAAGTTACCCTTGTCCCTTGCCTTGGGATTTGAGATACTAAACCATTCATTTCAACATCGAGTCTTGAGTATTATAGAAGTGTTCTCTCTGATTCGATATTTTTGGGGGTGAGTACTGAGTACCTATTAATCTTTTTAGTAATAGTAAGCTCGTTGATATATGACATTCATTAAGATATGGATAGAGGATAATTGATTAAAATAATGTTTCTTTTTAAATGTATTTTGATGGCTGTTTTTAAATTAATTTGCCCATATTATATAACCGATATTTCAATTATTATATGGAGCAGTTTCTAATTGAATACCAATATGACTTTCGGTTATCACACACATTGATGCATATAATCTAAATTCAGTCCTAATTTATGTGATTCCCGAGCTCTAACATCATATTGGAAAAATCTACACATTGACGGTTTTCAATATCTCATGATTGATACGATGAAATAGGAATACTGAAAGCGCACGTTACAATTCAATCTCAGTTCTCATACCTATGATAATGCATATTTGATAGATACAAATAAAAGTGAGGTAAAATCCCGTTTGGCGCAACCTCTTAGAAGTGTACAACTTCTGGTTGACTGTCTTGTCTGTTGAGCGACTGGAACAGAAATGAACCAACAGCAAACAGTACCTATACTTAATAACTTTTTCTGAGAACGAATCGGTAGGGCGTAAGACAGAACGACAACAGCGCCACCTGGTTAGTAATTCAAGAACTGAGTTCAGCGATGACATAACTAGTTATATAGATTTCAGCTGAGGTTCGATGGTGTACCTGATGAGTTTTGAAAAATTAACAGAGTGCAAGGAAAAACCGGAAGACTGGACGTACCATCATTCACCCTCAATACCTATCAACACCCCTAAACACCCCTAAATACCTCTGAACACCCCTAAATACCCCTAAACACCCCTGAACACCCCTAAACACCCCCGAACACCCCTAAACACCCCTAAACACCCCTAAACACCACTCAACACCCATCAACACCCAAAAACTTAATAAATTTCACTACCAACTATCCTAAAAAAATAGACAAAATCAGCTGTCAAACGTCTGAGATATATCACACTATCAAAATTTGAGCAATACCAATATTAAAAATATCAAGTTTAATAATTCTGAAAATATCATACTTTGAACTCACTACGGCAACGCTGTAAATAACTCGACCCCAAGAATAATTAATATCTCTATATCAGCTGATTTCATACCGGCACGAACTTCAACCTGATGGATTCCCGGTTTCTACCATTTATTATGACTTTTTACCCTATTCCACATAGAGGATTGAACTTTTTCCCTAGATCTAGGGATTTTTTTACGTAGATTCACGTATTTCACATAGATTTTCTGAATTTTTGGGGTTAACCTGATGGATTTCTCATGAAATAAGTGTTTTTCCCTAGATTTATGAATTTTTCACTAGATTTTCTGAATCTTGATTTTTTCATACTTAAACACTATACTATGTAGGAGGGGAAGAAATAAAACATTTTTTTTATATACATATTTTATTGAAATATAAAAAAATATAATAATATATATAGTAAATAATAATATATAATAATAAATTCCGAGAATATGAGGTGTTCTTGAACTCTGCTCCTCCAATGCTGCAACCCTCAACAAAATCAGTCGATGTCCATCAACTCTTGATCAGGTCTGATGAAGTAATGTCCCAATGGAAGAGTATCGTTGGATCCAGGACACAAGAATCTCTTATCGTCGAAGGGACTCAGAGCGATTTTTTCCTGCTCCATTGAATACAATTGATGTTTTTCATTTCTGATCAATCATTGATGGACATATTTTTTGGTTGAATTTTCCAAGCAAGACTCAAAGTCATCAAATAGGGTCGCATTATCTACCACGGCTTTTTTTACATGCTTAGCTTTCTTTTTAGTTTCAAAATTTGATAGAATTTGATGAATTTCATTTTTTTCATATCCTTCTTCATCCAAATTGATTTCCAGTTTTTCAATTTCATCTTAAGATGTGAAAACTTCCGTTGCATATAATTTTGATCTCAGTCCAATGGAATCGTTCATAAGATTGCCGTTATTTTAGTCCTTCATTATCCCTAGAACTTTTTTGTTAACTAAACCTATATTATACCTATTGTTCTCGGGATAATCACTGGTATCAAACATGTAATTGCAATCCTCACGAATGATTTCATATACATCAGTAACCTGGATCTCATAAATCAGCGAATCGGTATCGGTGTATAATACAGAACAATTCCCTCCAAATCTTTTCTGCATATAATCATAATGGAAATCGTAAATTTTAGTTTTGGATATTTCAAGGATACTAAAACCTACGTATATTGGTTTGCTGAAATATAATTCGGTTTTATTGAATTTCACAGCGGTTAAATTTTCATTGAATATGCTGACTGACTTGAATTCTGGTTTGGAGATATACGATTCCGCACCATAACGACCCTCTCACTAGGTAATAAGTTTAACATTGCTATGTTTCCTAATATTTTCAACTGTCTTTCCATAAACAGCATTATTCATCAACTTAAAAAGAATTTTTTCAAAATTATTTTTTGCATTTTTACGTAAATTTGTGTTTAATTCACCGTATGGCTTGAGCCAAGAAGACTGCTCGAATTGTAGCACTCGATGTACTTTTTTCAATATCAATCCATATTTTAATGCTTGCTCCAATGTCCGGTAGTGAATGATATTTTTTTTTATGGTAGAGGGTAGCCATCAGCTTGGTTAACTCTCCAGATTCAGCGGAGCGGAGGAGGATAATCTAAATCGACTTCATCAGGTATAGAGGAGACATCAATGTTGGATTCAACCCACTCGAAACCTCCATGAGGAAGAGGTTGAGACATCGCCCAACCATACTGATTATTTATATAAAAATACATGAGATATTTCTCAGTTTCGGATGGATTGAAGTCTGGGAGATATCGATTATTTGCTTTTGCCTTCCTTTTTGAAAAATGTTATTGAGTCCACCTCGAATACCTTTCTCGATCAAAAGGAGCAAGTCAACATCGGTAAGAAGTTCAAATTCTTGTTTAGTATAATACAACATACACTGCCAAGTATAACCAGGCAGTGTATATGAGTGGGCAGGATCCAATGTACTATGGCTACTATCGCGAAGTTGTTCAAAGACATCACATTATGGAAGGATATCCGTTTTCATATATATGTCTAAATATTCCCCCAAGGTTGTACAGTTGAAAGCAGCCCACACGTTTTTAGCTCTTTCATATAGTTTTCGTGGGCATGGTTTTTCGGTAAGAGTATTATGAAAATGTTCGAAAGAGGTGAGAGTCGTTTCATTGAATTCATCAAAGGAATCAAAATAATCGTAAGGTATAACACCTTTTTTCATAAGCAAATCAATTTTTCCATTAGAGACCTCTGGAAATTGTGCCTTAAATTTGGAAATTCTGATAGGTAGGATGATAATTTATCTGGAGAGTAATTTAGAAATCGGAAAGAATCGATAAATTTTAAATGAAAGTTTGAACCGCTGATGTGTTTAGTAAACGAAATGTATTTTTCTTTTGTAATTGGAAGCAAATCAATTTTTCCTTGGATTTCGGTTGCTATTTTTTCCATAATGAAATGACTATCATAGCCGCTAAGATTATGATACTACACTACAGGGATCATTTTGCTCTCATTTAGATTAATATCACAGGATTCATGAGGAGCACCGCGATAATTTGAAGAATTATTATTATTATTTGTTGGAGAAAGATGAAAATGGTCTCTAACTTTTCTATCACCTAGAGAAAACAGCTTTTCACAGATGTGACAATGATTCGTTGGAATGCAGCTTCCTGTTCCATAGTCATTTTCAAATCGTATTAACAATTGATGGTTTCGATTTCTTCTGTTAATTCCAAAAGCCGATTCGAGAACCATTCCATAGAGTTCACCCCTCTATACGAACGGTAAAAAGAAAGGGTGTTGTAAGAACATTTCACATAGTAGCCGATAGTAGCCGAGGTGCCATTGATATTTTCCTCCTTATTGAATTTTATTAAGTATACTCTCGATGTCTGCGTATACGATAAAAGGTACTTTTTCTTGGAATTTATAATCTTTGAATTTAAGAATAGATTTTTCACCGGTTGGCATTTTGATTTTACAATCGTTCAATTTTATACATAATTCAGTATGATTTTGCAATTTTTCCTAAGATCCAAAATAATGTAGACATCTATCACAAATGAATTTTTTCGCTTTATCTTTACTAAGTTTTTTGGAAAGTGGAAAGGAGCCTGGATAGATCCTTGTTCCAACAATAATGATAACGAATCGGTTTGTCATCAGAATATTGGTTTTGAATAAGGAGAAGGTTCACAGGTTTTTGTGAAGTCTTAACTTAAGAAGGAAGGAAAGACGGAGAAATATTTACCTGATTTTTTCAATGTATAAACGTTAACCAAAATGTTATTTTGTTTCTCAAAATTTGAAATTTGGTGGATAGTCATAGGGAACTGTATCCCTTTGAGCTTCAAAACTTCAGAATAATGAGCATATGATGATGTTCTATTTGGATAATTTTTTTATGGTACTGGTAACAAGGCCGAAACAATTGACCAAGCAAAGCAGGCAACGTCATCATTCTTAACGTTAATACAGGCTTCTTTTCGCTTAATTTCAGGTGGCAACTCGATATATGACGATCCAATTTGAGGAGAGAATTTATTAATGTTCACACCCAAGTTGACAATTTTCTGTAATGCCCACCCGCTTTCTTCCCCGCAGAATTCTTCACGTTCAATCATTATGGGTTTCACCACTTTCTCATCATACCAAAAATTCAAGTCAATATCATGAAATATAGGTGAATTGGCAGTGGTGGAGTATTTATACTTAGTTTGAATTTTGCCCGCCTTTGTGAGTACAAACTTACCACAAACTGACCACAAAACACCATATTCACTTTAACTGAATCAAATTTCTTCAATACGTTATGGATTCTACGTATGAATGGTGATTTACAATCAGAGAAGAAATATCTAGTGTTTTTATGGGAAATATTGGAGATAGTCCCTGTGCGTATACGCGTACCGAACGCTGATTCTGAGTCGTTCCAATGTACCCGATGTTTAGCTGTCACATTCGAATGTTTGAGTCCTGCTCCTTTTTTTCTGCTCATATTTGATCTGATTTCGCAGGGTTTTGGCATTTCTTAGGGTTGCCTGCAGCTGTTGTTTTTCTCCCATAGTTGTTGCCATTTTGATGGACTTGTTAATCCTTCTGTATGCTCTTGTATATTCTCGTAACCCGTTGAGGGCAGATTTTTCGTTATATTTGGTTGTTATCAACCCCAATATTGAGGTGATAAATGTCAGCACATCAGCAAAATTTGTCATATTTTGAACACCTGCAACAAGAATGAGGTAATTAGTCAATGTAATTTTTTCCTAAAAATATGTGAATCGCTAACTATTTCCAAGGAAAACGCACCTTGAGTTTGCTGGCTGTTCTAAAAACAAATTTGGTTGGGAGGAAGACTGAATGCTAACTATTTCCAAGAAAAAAACCCACCTTGAGTTCGCTGGAGGAGCACCGAAGGAAAAAAAAAATTAATTTAAAAAGAAGGGACGGAAAAAAATCACCTTGAGTTTGCTGGAGGAGCACCGAAAAACACGTCTGACCTCTCTGACGACTGGAACATGAATGACGAAATCAGACAGTGCAAAGACTTTGTCCCTAAATATCATAAAAAGGGGGTGTGTGCGTTGTTTAATGAACCCTTGGAAAGTCTGCCAACTACGCCACTGTCTGACACTTGTTTTTCCGTCGTGCAGATCGGTAAACAAGAAAAATGTACAAAGTGTACTGTCATGTGTACCACCTTATATGACACCTGCAGCCGTTAGGGTCTCAATAATTTCCAAGTCCGGTCCGGTCAGCAGAATCGCGACTCGCAATTATCAAAACAAGCGCAAAAATGAATATATGAACAACTTCTTATCTCGGTCGCGATAGAAAACTTTCCATATAAACCGCTACGCTCACGCATGTATTTCATCAGGGATTTCGACTTCCTACATACGACTAGTGCTGACTGGGGTTCGTTTGCTTCGGCCTGAGATAAATTGAACTACCTAAGTCCCACGAATAAATTTACCAGAATGAGATAAAAACCCATTATCCCACCCGAGTATTGAGCCCAGCCCTGGAAGAATCTCGGTACTCCATCAGCTAATGAAATTCTAACGAGGCTCTCAACCACCACCCCCGCCAACTCTGGACGGTCCTCAGTAACATTTTGTATAAAAATTATAGTAATCCAAATTTTGAAACGCTGCTGAAAAAGGTAATGGCCGAAAATTTACCAATGATTTGAAAAAACCCCACGAATAAATTTCTCATTGAACCGCGAGATGTTTCCCCACCGTAGGACATCTGTTGAGTCCTCTGGAAACGAGAAAAGCTCGATTTCAGCCGGTCCAAGGAGAGAGTGTTTTTTCTCAAAGCAATACCGTAGCCTCCGATCGGCTATTACGAAAAATTTTCAAGTCCAAAAATTTCCCTTCTGAAAATTTTGAAACATCAAGAATTATATGGAAATTCCCCTGGCGAAAACAACATCTCACGGTTATTTATTCCCTAAACTGAAATCCAATATATTTCCCTAGTCTTTGTTTTACGAGTGGGCGAAGACTCGTTTAAAACCCAAAAACGACACACTACCGAATATCTACGTTCGAAGTCACGCTCCTCGGAAATTTTTGCAAAGTGCATTACAGTTACTTGAGAACGTATCTCCAAAGTAAAAATGATTCAATCAGAATCAAAATAAAAAATTGGCAAAGTGCCATGACATCGTTCCAAGTTCCGAATGTCAATTTCACAAAGAAAAACTAATACAAACTCGCCCGTGAGTTTTTACCGCGATACATTTTCGTTGCAAGAGAATTAAATCTCAGAAAAACCCGATCCTGGAATTTAGAATTTAATTGACAAGTGAGGTGTGACATTGAACGTCCGTCTATGCCATTTTTTTAAAGAACAAGTCCAGGAGCGACTTGAAAGGAAAGGTTTCAAAATTAAAGTTGGATAGAGAGCGTAGAAAAACGTAGACTGACCTAACTCAGGAATTTACATTTAACTCTCTATCCGCAAATAAACAGTAAAAGGTAAACCTACGTGCAGGAAGTTTTGGGAAGGACACATTGACCAAGGAACCTTCTTGCGAAAGCCGGAAAACTCAGTTTGAGTATCCTTCACTGACGAACTCTTGCGAGCTGCCAATTAAGCCCGAGCCCTGGTACCTAGGATAGACACCAGGTTCAACGAGAACTAATTAGACCATCCTCGTGCTCTCACCTAAGAAAAGTTACCAAGGTACGTCCGTGGGCCGCAATCTTATTTGTCCGCCTGCATTCCCAGATCTGGAAAAAACTTCCGAAAACACAATGATTAATACCCTGAAAAGAGAAGGCATGATTAGTAGACCCTGTATAATACTTATCGCAGGCGACTACCTGAAGTAACTTCTCGTAAACCATCAGGAGAGGAAAATCGCCTACGCCCATCCTAGAAAACCATAATTCCATCCAACGAACGACCCATCTGAGAACTGCCAGCCGAAATCATCCATTGTCGTGACACCGAATCGTTGAATCCAAAATCCATGGTCCACATCCGTTGTACGAGCTCGATTCGGAAAACTGCACCAGTATCGTCGTCCGTGAAATAGTTCCATACAAAAATCAATGCAGGAATTCTCCATACTCCGGAAATCCATCGTCCAGAAACTGAAACTCGAGGCAAAGTGGAGACTGCAAAATGGCTGCCACGCCCTAGATTTCTTCCACAAAAATTTCGACGCGTTCGCGAGCCGAAGAACCAAAAGACTAAGAGCACAAGAGCATCTGAGCGTATCCCTAGAATCAAACAAAACCATGGACCACATTTAAGAAAGTCACGTACTTTACGATGGGAAACTTATAACCATCTATAGGTTTGTCTAGAGTCGGTGGTTAGCGTACCTGTGACCTAGAACTACACTTGCAACTTATATAAGTTTCTAATAAATTTCTTCGTGGTATTTACTAATTGAAGGGACCCGAAATTTACTTGAAAAACTTATAACAACTGTTAGGATAGTGGCCAGTTACCCTAGTCGTATATATAAGTTTTTAAATATTATTTCATATTGGAAATATAACGAAATTTCCCTTTCAATACTGAAAGTGCTCTTATGCAACAGACAGTCAAAAAGAATTTAGAAAATCCGTTTTTAGGTTCTCTGAACCGTAGTCAATCCTCAAAATATATTTTTCTATGAAATTCACTGATTTATGGATCGAAATATTTTTACAAAAATATTCGTGTTTACTATTTACGTGTACAGGCTATCCCCAGAGAACAATTGGAAATGTAGATGGGGGCCACTCGTGAAAGTTGCGGATTTAAAAATACCAAGTGTGAATTGGATTTAAAAATGACGTGTTCCATACTGAACAAAACTGAAAGAACGAGGCGGGCAAGGGCAATACGCGTTCTGCACCCAGTCCAAAACGCCAAGTCAGAGTTTGTTAAATAAAAAATGGGTTCTGTACCCTATAAAATTGAACTTGCTTTCACGAATGTACCGGGTGTCCCATTACAATAGTAAAAAACCAAGAAACGTATTATTGGTAAAAATGGAGTTTTCGTCTAAATAGGCGATTTTCATATAAACTTAAGTTTCTGAGAACCAATTGGTCGGACGGAAGACTGAATAACAGGAGCGTCACGTGATCAGTTTTGAAAATGACAATAGAAAAGCCTGAAGCCTGGACGCTATCAGTTAAAAACAAATTTCACTCACCTTTGAAATACTGGAGGAACTCTCTGGAAGACTTAGAATCAAAAAGTAGCAGAGCTGCTCTAGAGACGCACGTCTTGTCTGTTGAGCGACTGGAACAGAAATGAACCAACAGCAAACAGTACCTATACTTAATAACTTTTTCTGAGAACGAATCGGTAGGGCGTAAGACAGAACGACAACAGCGCCACCTGGTTAGTAATTCAAGAACTGAGTTCAGCGATGACATAACTAGTTATATAGATTTCAGCTGAGGTTCGATGGTGTACCTGATGAGTTTTGAAAAATTAACAGAGTGCAAGGAAAAACCGGAAGACTGGACGTACCATCATTCACCCTCAATACCTATCAACACCCCTAAACACCCCTAAATACCTCTGAACACCCCTAAATACCCCTAAACACCCCTGAACACCCCTAAACACCCCCGAACACCCCTAAACACCCCCAAACACCACTCAACACCCATCAACACCCAAAAACTTAAGAAATTTCACTACCAACTATCCTAAAAAAATAGACAAAATCAGCTGTCAAACGTCTGAGATATATCACACTATCAAAATTTGAGCAATACCAATATTAAAGATATCAAGTTTAATAATTCTGAAAATATCATACTTTGAACTCAATACGGCAACGCTGTAAATACCTCGACCCCAAGAATAATTAATATCTCTATATCAGCTATCAGCTGATTTCATACCGGCACGAACTTGTGTATCGCGGGAATTCCCAGATATTCGCTTGGATTATTATAAACTACAGATATATTTCATATTTCATTTGTTTCAATACCTTTGGATTACCGTGATCGACGATTTTCAATCAAATTCGTTTGAGTACATATGGGAAATGATAATTTAGTGTTTTATGGATTGAATGAAGTTCAGAGTGTTGTGTTCATTTTCAGTTGATTGAATTGAATATTATTTACAAGTACCTCTATTTCGAATGAAAATGAATGGAATGAGCGTTAAGGCATTATTATTAAATTGAATATAGTTTTTCCAGTGGCTAAGCAAATTTTTTATGGAAAATATATCAACTTCCAGTGATATAGAATGAATGTTTGAAGTATTTTTATTCAGTGTTGGAACGATGACCTTGTACTTTATTTCATTTTTCCCTTAGGGTTTCTTCACTAGTTTAGTGCTCTTTTGGATATTTAATAGTTTTCACAGTGGATTTTTTTGTTGCAAAAGGTGAATTATTGATTTTTCCGAGAAAGAGTGGTGTATTGTAGGGTAAATTCATAATTTTGACCTTTTCATGTTTCTGTTTTTCAATAGATTGGGTGTGTGCTAGGCTATTTTCAGAAAGTGTGAGTCTATTCTGGGTTAAATGCATGTTTTTTGACGTTTGAAAGGTACTTCCATTGGTATGTGTGCATGCATGACGATTTTCAGACCTCCAGCACGGTGTCCAAGATTCGATTTTTCGCTGCACAGGACGAATTATTGTTTTTTCTTTGAAAATATGAATGTATGCTGAATCGGGTGGATGTTTGCTAGGTCAGATGCATGTTTTTGACGTTTCAGAAGTTTTTCCAACTCATTTAAGTATAATTTATTCGACTGAAAAGATGATTTCGGAGGATGGTGCGCCATCTGTTGGGCAATAGATGAAAATTAGTAGATAAGCTATGGGGATACGGGGCTTCTTGACCTCAGAACTCGGACAGCGGAGGACCTGATCCTGGAACAGGAACAGCAAGCAGGACGGTAGGAAGTTTCCCAAAGCGCTTCAAACCTATGAGGGTACCCATTTTTCCAAGATAGCTGACGTTTTTCCCTCACAGTTGTGAATTAAACACATTTTTTCTCTTAGGGTAGCCATTTTTCCAAGATGGCTGACATTTTTCCCTAACAGTTGAGAGACAGTCATGTTTTTTTTCTTAGGGTTACCATTTTCCAATATGGCTGACATCTTTCATCAATTTAAGAATGGTTGCAAGAATTTTTCCCTTAATTTTTTCAGCGACCATGTTTTTGTTCTCAAGTATTTGTCAAGAAATAGTTTGGCAGCTATGTTTTTTTTTCTTAGAGTAGCCATTTTTTCAGTATGGCTGTCATTTTTTTATTTATTTAGGCGACCATCTTTTTTTCTCTTAATGGTTTTTCCTTTTATTTTTTTCTATAACGGCAGCCATTTTTTTCCCATCGTTATACCTGAGGACCCCTTCAACGAACCACCCATGGCAGAGCCCAGGTGAAAACTCCGAACTTCCACCTTGTCGGTTCGACAGAACCCGGTGCATCCGCCAAAACCCTGCAGGGGTTCGGGGCCACCCTCAAGTGGCCCCGTATCCCCATAGCTTATCTACTAACTTTCATCTATTGCCCAACAGATGGCGCACCATCCTCCGAAATCATCTTTTCAGTCGAATAAATTCTATTATATGAAACGTCAAAAACATGCATCTGACCTAGCAAATATCCATCCGATTCAGCATACATTCATATTTTCAAAGAAAAAACAATAATTCGTCCTGTGCAGCAAAAAATTGACTCTTGGATACCGTGGAAGTCTGAAAATCGTCATGCAAGCACACACACCAATGTAAGTACCTCTCAAACGTCAAAAAACATACATTCAACCCAAAATAGACTCACACTTTCTGAAAATAGCCAAGCACACACCCACTCTATTGAAAAAAAAACATGAAAAGGTCAAAATTATGAATTTAACCTATAATACACCACTCTTTTTCGGAAAAATTAATAATTCACCTTTTGCAGCGAAAAAATCCACTGTGAAAACTATAAAATATCCAAAAAAGCATAAACTAGTGAAGAAATTCACTAAGGCGATAAGAACATGCATTCAACCCATAACACATCATTTTTTCTAGGAAACAAATTGGTAATTCGTAGTCTGCAACAGAAAATCAACCCTGTCAGTCTACAGTATCAGAAAGTATTTATCTTGGGTATGGTAGTTTCATGAGAGCGTAAAGAATAGCTTGCTATATGTTGAGAAAGCATTACAAATTACAATTTCTCCTCGACTCGCTCGAGGAAGGGATATCGACGTCACGACACAGAGATAGGAGAGTCAGAGTCGATTCGCTGTGCGCTGTGTAGCATTACCACGTGGTCAGTTAATGTGTCGGGTGGGTAACAGGAGGGGCGCACAGCAGTGCGTCTCTCTTGTTTATGTGGTATTATCATATCATTGCGTTCCTTGTTGCTCGTGTAGATTTCTGTCCGTACCCCAGATAAATGTTTTCCGATACTGTATATGAAATAAAGTACAAGGTAATCGTTCCAACACTGAATAAAAATACTTCAAACATTCATTCTATATCACTGGAAGTTGATCTATTTTCCATAAAAAATTTGCTCTTAGCCACTGAAAAAACCATATTCAATTCAATAATAATGCCTGAACGCTCATGTATTCTTCCCACGAAAATGCACAGAAATCATCATTTCCAAACGAATTCCATTCATTTTCATTCGAAATATAGGTACTTGTGAATAATACTCAATTCAATCAACACTAAAAATGAGCACAATACTCTGAACTAACAATCACTGAAATTATCATTTCCCATATGTACTCAAACGAATTTGATTGAAAATCGTCGATCACGGTAATCCAAAGGAATTGAAACAAATGAAATATGAAATATATCTGTAGTTTATAAAAATCCAAGCGAACATCTGGGAATCCCCGCCATACACAAGTTCGTGCCGGTATGAAATCAGCTGATAGCTGATATAGAGATATTAATTATTCTCGGGGTCGAGGTATTTACAGCGTTGCCGTAGTGAGTTCAAAGTATGATATTTTCAGAATTATTAAACTTGATATTTTTAATATTGGTATTGCTCAAATTTTGATAGTGTTATATATCTCAGACGTTTCACGGCTGATTTTGTCTATTTTTTCTAGGATAGTTGGTAGTGAAATTTCTCAAGTTTTTGGGTGTTGATAGGTGTTGATGGGTGTTGAGGGGTGTTGAGGGGTGTTTAGGGGTCTTTAGGGGTGTTTAGGGGTATTCAGAGGTGTGTAGGGGTGTTTAAGGGTGTTCAGGGGTGTTAAGGGGTGTTTAGGAGTGTTCAGGGGTGTTGAGGGGTGTTGATGGGTGTTGAAGGTGAATGATGGTACGTCCAGTCTTCCGGTTTTTCCTTGCACTCTGTTAATCTTTCAAAACTTATCAGGTACGCCATCGAACCTCAGCTGAAATCTATATAACTAGTGATGTCATCGCTGAACTTAGTTCTTGAATTACTCACCTGGTGGCGCGGTTGTCGTTCTGTATTACGCCTTACCGATTCGTTCTCAGAAAAAGTTATTAAGTACAGGTACTGTTTGATGTTGGTTCATTTCTGTTCCAGTCGCTCAACAGACAAGACGTCTCTAGAGCAGCGCTGCTACTTTTTGATTCTAAGTCTTCTAGAGAGTTCCTCCAGTATTTCAAAGGTGAGTGAATTTTTTTTCAACTGATAACGTCCAGGCTTAAGGTTTTTTTATTGTCATTTTCAAAACTGATCACGTGACGCTTCTGTCATTCAGTCTTCCGTCCGACCAATTTGTTCTCAGAAACTTCAGTCTTTGCACTGTCTGATTTCGTCATTCATGTTCCAGTCGTCAGAGGGGTCAGACGTGTTTTTTTTTTTTTTCGTCATTCTTCCTCGAGTCTTCAGAGAGGTCAGACGTGTTTTTTCGGTGCTCCTCCAGCGAACTCAAGGTGAGTTCTTTTCTTGGAAATAGTTAGCATTCAGTCTTCCTTCCAACCAAATTGTTCTTAGAACTTAAGTCTTTGCACTGTCTGATTTCGTCATTCTTCATCGAGTCTTCATAGAGGTCATACGTGTTTTTCGGTGCTCCTCCAGCAAATTCGAGCTTCGTTTTTCTTGGAAATAGTTAGCGATTCACATATATTTTAGGGAAAAATTACATTGACTAATTACCTCATTCTTGTTGCAGGTGTTCAAAATATGACGAATTTTGCTGATGTGCTGACATTTATCACCTCAATATTGGGGTTGATAACAACCAAATATAACGAAAAATCTGCCCTGAACGGGTTACGAGAATGTACAAGAGCATACAGAAGGATTAACAAGTCCATCAAAATGGCAACAACTTTGGGAGAAAAACAACAGCTGCAGGCAACCCTAAGAATTGTCGAAACCCTGCGAAATCAGATCAAACATGAACAGAAAAAAGGAGCAGGACTCAAACATTCGAATGTGACAGGTAAACATCGGGTACATTGGAACGACTCAGAATCAGCGTTCGGTACGCGTATACGCACAGGGACTATCTCCAATCTTTTCCATGAAGACACACAAAATTTCTTCTCTGATTGTAAATCACTATTCATACGTAGAATCCATAACGTTTTAAAGAAATTTGATTCAGTTAAAGTGAATATGGTATTTTGTGCTCAGTTTGTACTCGCAAAGGCGGACAAAATTCAAACTGAATATGAATACTTCACCACTGCCAATTCACCTATATTTCATGATACTGACTTGAATTTTTGGTTTGATGAGAAAGTGGTGAAACCCATAATGATTCAACTTGAAGAATTCTGCGGGAAAGAAAGCGGGTGGGCATTACAGAAAATTGTCAACTTGAGTGTAAACATTAATAAATTCTCTCCTCAAATTGGATCGTCATATATCGAGTTGCCTCCTGAAATTGAGCGAAAAGAAGCCTGTAATAACGTTAAAAATGATGACGTAGCCTGCTTTGCTTGGTCAATTGTTTCGGCCTTGTTTCCAGTACCATAAAAAAATCATCCAAATAGAACATCATCATATGCTCATTATTCTGAAGTTTTGAAGCTCAAAGGGATACAGTTCCCTATGACTATCCACCAAATTTCAAATTTTGAAAAACAAAATAACATTTCGGTTAACGTTTATACATTGAAAAAATCAGGTAAAACTTTCTCCGTCCTTCCTTCCTTCTTAACATCACAAAAAAGAGATGAACATGTGAACCTTCTCCTTATTCAAACCAATATTCTGATGACAAACCGATTCGTTATCATTATTGTTGGATCAATGATCTATCCAGGCTCCTTTCCAAATAACTTAGTAAAGATAAAGCGAAAAAATTCATTTGTGACAGATGTCTACATTATTTTGGATCTGAGGAAAAATTGCAAAATCATTCTGAATTATGTATAAAATTGAACGATTGTAAAATTAAAATGCCAACCGGTGAAAAATCTAATCTTAAATTCAAAGATTATAAATTCAAAGAAAAAGTACCTTTTATCGTATACGCAGACATCGAGAGTATACTTAATAAAATTCAAGGTGGAGGAAAATATCAATGGCATACCCCGGCTACTATGTGAAATGTTCTTACGATAACACCCTTTCTTTTTACCTTTCGTATAGAGGGGTGAACTCTATGGAATGGTTCTCGAATCAGCTTTTGGAATTATTAACAGAAGAAATCGAAACCATCCATAATTGTCAATATGATTTGAAAATGACTGTGGAACAGGAAGCTGCATTCCAACGAGCAACTCATTGTCACATCTGTGAAAAGCCCTTTTCTCTAGGTGATCTTTCTCCAACAAATAATAATAATTCTTCAAATTATCGCGGTGTTGCTCATAAATCCTGTAATATTAATCTAAATGATAGCAAAATGATCCTTGTAGTGTTCCATAATCTTAGCGGCTATGACAGTCATTGCATTATTGAAAAAATAGCAACCAAAATCCAAGGAAAAATTGATTTGCTTCCAATTACAAAAAAAAAATACATTTAGTTTACCAAACACATCGGCGGTTCAAACTTTCATTCAAGATTTATCGATTCTTTCCGTTTTCTGAATTTCTCTCTAGATAAATTATCATCCTACCTATCAGAATTTCCAAATTTAAGAGCACAATTTCCAGAGTTCTCTAATGAAAAAATTGATTTGCTCACGAAAAAAGGTGTTATGCCTTAGGATTATTTTGACTCCTTTGATAAATTCAATGAAACGACTCTCCCCTCTATTGAACATTTTTATAATACTCTTACCGAAAAACCATGCCCACGAAAAATATATGAAAGAGCTCAAAACGTGTGGGCTGCTTTCAACTGTACAACCTTGGAGGAATATGTAGACATATATATATATATATATATATATATATATATATAATATATATAATGAAAACGGATATCCTTCTATTATGTGATGTCTTTGAACAATTTCGTGATAGTAGCCATAGTATATATACGGGTTGGATCCTGCCCACTCATATACACTGCCTGGTTATACTTGGCAGTGTATGTTGTATTATACTAAACAAGAACTTGAATTCCTTACCGATGTTAACATGCTCCTTTTTATCGAGAAAGGTATTCGAGGTGGACTCAGTCAAATTTGTTCAAAAAGGAAGGCAAAAGCAAATAATCGATATCTCCCAGACTTCAATCCATCCGAAACTGAGAAATATCTCATGTAATTCGATATAAATAATCAGTACGGTTGGGCGATGTCTCAACCTCTCCCTTATGGAGGTTTCGAGTGGGTTGAATCCAACATTGATGTCTCCTCTATACCTGATGAAGTCGATTTAGATTATCCTCAATACCTTCATGATCAGCACAAAGATAAACTTTTCTGCCCTGAGCATATCAATCCCAAAACTGGAAAACCTCCCGCTAAATCTGGAGAGTTAACCAAGCTGATGGCTACTCTCTACCATAAAAAAAATATCGTTTACTTCCGGAGATTGAAGCAGGCATTGAAATATGGATTGATATTGAAAGAAGTACATCGAGTTCTACAATTCGAGCAATCTTTACGTAAAAATGCAAAAAATAATTTTGAAAAAATCTTTTTAAGTTGATGAATAATGCTGTTTATGGAAAGACAGTTGAAAATATTAGGAAACATAGCAATGTTAAACTTATTACCAAGTGGGAGGGTCGTTATGGTGCGGAATCTTATATCTCCAAACCAGAATTCAAGTCAGTCAGCATATTTAATGGAAATTTAACCACTGTGGAATTGAATAAAACTGAAATATATTTCAACAAACCAATAAACGTAGGCTTTAGTATCATTGAAATATCCATAACTGAAATTTACGATTTCCACCATGATTATATGCAGAAAATATTTGGAGAGAATTGTTCTGTATTATACACCGATACCGATTCGCTGATTTATGAGATCCAGGTTCCTGATGTATATGAAATCATTCGTGAGGATTGCAATCACATGTTTGATACCAGTGATTATCTTGAGAACAATAGGTATAATATACCTTTAGTTAACAAAAAAGTTCTAGGGATAATGAAGGACTAAAATAACGGCAATCTTATGACCGAGTTCATTGGGCTGAGATCAAAATTATATGCAACGAAAGTTTTCACATCTTTAGATGAAATTGAAAAACTGGAAATCAATTTGGATGAAGAAGGATATGGAAAAGATGAAATTCATCAAATTCTATCAAATTTTGGAACTACAAAAAAAGCTAAGGATGTAAAAAAAGCCGTGGTAGATAATGCGATCACATTTGATGACTTTGAGTCCTGCTTGGAAAACTCAACCAAAAAATATGTCCATCAACGATTGATCAGAAGTGAAAAACATCAATTGTATTCAATGGAGCAGGAAAAAATCGCTCTAAGTCCATTCGACGATAAGAGATTCTTGTGTCCTGGATCCTACGATACTCTTCCATTGGAACATTACTCCATCAGACCTGATCAAGAGTTGATGGACATCGACTGATTTCGCTGAGGGTTGCAGCATTGGAGGAGCAGAGTTCAAGAACACCTCATGTTCTCGGAATGTATTATTAACCAAGCTGAAGTTGGTTTTAGTGAGGACCAGCTGCTAGAGTTTTTAGACGCTGTGGGTGATGTCATTGCGGAAACTGAAATGGGATCCGCACCCCCACAGTTTCAGTCAACCAGACTGTGGCGAAGGCAGCTGTTGGTCACAGCAGCCAACGAAAACTCAAAAGAGTGGCTCGCCAGGGAACGCTCGAAAGGCTGGTAGATCGGCACATCAGAGAACAATCGCTGCAGTGCAACCCACTGCACAAGCAACAATATGCCTACCAAGCAGGAAAGTCCACGGACACAGCTCTTCACCACCTTGTATATAGGATAGAGAGAGTACTGGCCAGTGGACAGTACGCAATGGGGGTCTTCATCGACATTGAAGGGGCTTTTGACAATACGTCATTTGATTCTATCTGCCACGCTGCGGCGCGGCACGGAATCGATCCCACCCTTATTAGGTGGATCAAAGCTATGCTATCACAACGAGTGGTAACAGCAGAATTAAACGGGAGAACCGTAGCTGCCAAGGTATCAAGGGGGTGTCCACAAGGAGGAGTTCTATCACCCCTTTTATGGTGCCTAGTAGTAAACGAGCTTCTTACAGAACTGAATGAGTCAGGATTGTATACACAAGCGTATGCAGATGACTTAGTCATGTTGGGTCAAGACCAACCGGTAAACCTGCTAGGAGAAAATATTATGATAGCTCTTGGCAGAGTAGAACAGTGGTGTTCTGCCGGGGGGCTGAGAGTCAACCCGGAAAAAAGCGGACTTGGTACTCTTTACCAAGAAACGCAAAATAGGAACTCTTCCAGAGATACTAATCTCAGGAAGACAGCTTCCGTATAAAGCATCGACCAAACACCGTGGAGTCATCATAGACTCCAAGCTGACCTGGAACGAACAGATTGAAAATCGAACCAAGAAGGCTACCTGCTCCTACTGGGCATGCAGAAGAGCCTTCGGCATCACGTGGGGCTTGACACCCAAAACCCTACACTGGATATACACGGCGATCATTCGCCCGATACTAACGTATGGATCCATCATTTGGTGGACCGGTACTACGAAGGGCAAGTCCAGAAATGAATTCGATAAAGTACAACGACTGGCTTGTATAGGAATAACAGGTGCCATTAGGACCACGCCTACTAGAGCTCTAGACGTTTTACTAGGACTACCACCTCTGCACCTTGTCATTGAGCATGAAGCCATGCGTGCTGCATACAGACTCAAAGGCGCAAGCCAATGGATCGGTACTGAGGCAGACCATGGACACTCAGCTATCTGGAACAGGGCAAAGGAAGGATGTCCAGTCCTATTAATGGAAAGAGACAGCACCCCGCCCGTTCTGGATTTTAGAAAAGGACCCAATATAACCATCCCCACAAGGGAGGAATGGAAAGACAATGCGCCTGACAGACCCCCAAACCATGGATCAACCTGGTACACAGATGGATCAAGATTTGGGGGAATGTCCGGCGCAGGGGTCTACGAAGAAGGAACAAAGAGAGAAATCTCAGTTCCTTTAGGCAAATATGCCTCAGTGTTCCAGGCTGAAGTACATGCTATACTCACCTGTGTCCAGGAAAATCTCGACAATAAAAGTCGATGGCCTACTGCCATCTACTCGGACAGCGAAGCTGCTATTATGGTTAGGCGGAAATAGGATTGTATCCAAACTGGTGTCCGAGTGTAGAAACGCCATAAAAAGTTTATCGAAAACAAGCAAAGTCAGCCTCATATGGGTCCCGGGATACTCAGGTGTCCCTGGGAACGTGGATGCAGACAGATTAGCCAAGATAGGATCCGGAAAGACCCCAGTAAGACCTGAACCCATCTTGGGAATACCCAGCAGCCTGGCAATCTCAAATATGGAGGAACTGCTACAAAAGCAGTTCCTTAAAACATGGCAAGACGCGCCAGGCATGAGGCAATCAAAGCTCCACATAAAGGAGCCAAGGAAAAAAATTTCTAAAGAGATCCTGTCACTTAACAGACAGGACATCAAGACTGTGACTGGGCTCCTAACGGAACATAATCACCTGAACAGGCACATGGAGCTCATCGGGATCACAGATGTAGATGGTGCCTGGAAGATGACGAGACATCGTCGCACATCCTCACTGAGTGCCCAGCTTTGGAGCACCAGAGGGAGATCAACCTTGGGAGCATAATTCTGAACCCAGAGGACGTCAAGGAGATTCAACTGAGGAAGTTGCTGAATTTTGTCAAAGAAATCGGCATGCCCAGCTGATTTTCTCAGAACAAGTGGGTGCACAAAGGGCCCAAATAGAGAGGCCTTCGGAACCAGCCCACCTTGTGCGAAGAAGAAGAAGATGAACAATCGCTGCAGTGCAACCCACTGCACAAGCAACAATATGCCTACCAAGCAGGAAAGTCCACGGACACAGCTCTTCACCACCTTGTATATAGGATAGAGAGAGTACTGGCCAGTGGACAGTACGCAATGGGGGTCTTCATCGACATTGAAGGGGCTTTTGACAATACGTCATTTGATTCTATCTGCCACGCTGCGGCGCGGCACGGAATCGATCCCACCCTTATTAGGTGGATCAAAGCTATGCTATCACAACGAGTGGTAACAGCAGAATTAAACGGGAGAACCGTAGCTGCCAAGGTATCAAGGGGGTGTCCACAAGGAGGAGTTCTATCACCCCTTTTATGGTGCCTAGTAGTAAACGAGCTTCTTACAGAACTGAATGAGTCAGGATTGTATACACAAGCGTATGCAGATGACTTAGTCATGTTGGGTCAAGACCAACCGGTAAACCTGCTAGGAGAAAATATTATGATAGCTCTTGGCAGAGTAGAACAGTGGTGTTCTGCCGGGGGGCTGAGAGTCAACCCGGAAAAAAGCGGACTTGGTACTCTTTACCAAGAAACGCAAAATAGGAACTCTTCCAGAGATACTAATCTCAGGAAGACAGCTTCCGTATAAAGCATCGACCAAACACCGTGGAGTCATCATAGACTCCAAGCTGAACTGGAACGAACAGATTGAAAATCGAACCAAGAAGGCTACCTGCTCCTACTGGGCATGCAGAAGAGCCTTCGGCATCACGTGGGGCTTGACACCCAAAACCCTACACTGGATATACACGGCGATCATTCGCCCGATACTAACGTATGGATCCATCATTTGGTGGACCGGTACTACGAAGGGCAAGTCCAGAAATGAATTCGATAAAGTACAACGACTGGCTTGTATAGGAATAACAGGTGCCATTAGGACCACGCCTACTAGAGCTCTAGACGTTTTACTAGGACTACCACCTCTGCACCTTGTCATTGAGCATGAAGCCATGCGTGCTGCATACAGACTCAAAGGCGCAAGCCAATGGATCGGTACTGAGGCAGACCATGGACACTCAGCTATCTGGAACAGGGCAAAGGAAGGATGTCCAGTCCTATTAATGGAAAGAGACAGCACCCCGCCCGTTCTGGATTTTAGAAAAGGACCCAATATAACCATCCCCACAAGGGAGGAATGGAAAGACAATGCGCCTGACAGACCCCCAAACCATGGATCAACCTGGTACACAGATGGATCAAGATTTGGGGGAATGTCCGGCGCAGGGGTCTACGAAGAAGGAACAAAGAGAGAAATCTCAGTTCCTTTAGGCAAATATGCCTCAGTGTTCCAGGCTGAAGTACATGCTATACTCACCTGTGTCCAGGAAAATCTCGACAATAAAAGTCGATGGCCTACTGCCATCTACTCGGACAGCGAAGCTGCTATTATGGCGTTAGGCGGAAATAGGATTGTATCCAAACTGGTGTCCGAGTGTAGAAACGCCATAAAAAGTTTATCGAAAACAAGCAAAGTCAGCCTCATATGGGTCCCGGGATACTCAGGTGTCCCTGGGAACGTGGATGCAGACAGATTAGCCAAGATAGGATCCGGAAAGACCCCAGTAAGACCTGAACCCATCTTGGGAATACCCAGCAGCCTGGCAATCTCAAATATGGAGGAACTGCTACAAAAGCAGTTCCTTAAAACATGGCAAGACGCGCCAGGCATGAGGCAATCAAAGCTCCACATAAAGGAGCCAAGGAAAAAAATTTCTAAAGAGATCCTGTCACTTAACAGACAGGACATCAAGACTGTGACTGGGCTCCTAACGGAACATAATCACCTGAACAGGCACATGGAGCTCATCGGGATCACAGATGTAGATGGTGCCTGGAAGATGACGAGACATCGTCGCACATCCTCACTGAGTGCCCAGCTCTGGAGCACCAGAGGGAGATCAACCTTGGGAGCATAATTCTGAACCCAGAGGACGTCAAGGAGATTCAACTGAGGAAGTTGCTGAATTTTGTCAAAGAAATCGGCATGCCCAGCTGATTTTCTCAGAACAAGTGGGTGCACAAAGGGCCCAAATAGAGAGGCCTACGTGTACGGGGTTCTTCGGAACCAGCCCACCTTGTGCGAAGAAGAAGAAGATGTATTATTATATATTATTATTTACTATTACTATATATTATTTTTTTTTATATTTCAATAAAATATGTATACAAAAAAAAAGTTTCATTTCTCCACCTCCTACATAGTATAGTGTTTGAGTATGAAAGTGGTAGAGGTTGGTTTGATAATAAAAAATGAGTGCTCACCTACACATTTCAACGTTTTTTAACGCATGTTAGACGTTTTAACGTTTTAGACGTTTTTCAACGTTCGTTCAGACGTTGTCTTTGTGTGTATAGTCGTTTAACGTTTTTCAACGCACGTTTGGACGTTCTCAACGTTTTTTCTAAGTGAGTATAGTCTTTTAAACGTTTTTCAACGTTTTTTAACGCATGTTAGTCGTTTTTCGATGCTTGCAGAAGAAGTTACTCTTTATATATTTAGATGAATTATTGTGTTAGCAGAGTTTGGTTGGGTTGGGTTTCGATGCTTGCAGAGAAACTCATTCTTTATATAATATGATAAATTATTATGTTAGCAGAGTTTGGTTAGGTTGGGTTAATTTAAAAAAAATAATGTCATTTGAATGCTTGCAGAAGTAGTTACTCTATATATTAAGTTGAATTATTATGTTAGCAGAATTTGGTTAGGTTGGATTAATTTGAAAAAAAAATGTATGCCATTTGAATGCTTGCAGAAGAAGTTACTCTGTATATAGTAAGTTGAATTATTATGTTAGCAGAGTTTGGTTAGGTTGGGTTAATAAAAAACATTAAACTTACATTTACAATATCCTTCGCATCAGAACAACCGTAATTTTATTTTCATACATGTCTCAACCTACATGAAAAATCCCTAGATCTAGTGAAAAACTTTAATACACCCTAAGAAATCCATGAGATTAACCCACAAAATTTAGTAGATCTAAGGATAAACTATGTGAATCTACGTGGAAAAATTCCTAAATCTAGAGAAAAAACCACATATTTCATGAGAAATACATGTATCTAGGGAAAGAATTCACTCATCCATGAGAAATCCATCAGGTTAACCCTCAAAATTCAGAAAATCTAGTGAAAAATCCCTAAATCTAGGGAAAAATCACTTATTTCATTGGAAATCCATCAGGTTAACCCTAAAAATTTAGAAAATCTAGGGAAAAACTATGTGAAATACGTGAATCTACGTAAAAAAACCCTAGATCTATGGAAACAGTTCAATCCTCTATGTGGAATATGGTTAAAAGTCTTATTAATTGGTAGAAATCCATCAGGTTGACTCCTAGAATACAGTAGATCTAGGGAAAAACTATGTGAAATACATTAATCTGCGTGAAAAAATCCCCAGATCTAGGGAAGAAGTCCAATCCTCTATGTGGAATAGGGTAAACATTCATAATAAATGGTAGAAATCCATCAGGTTGACCCCTAAAATACAGTGTATGTATGGTGTTCCTCAAGGATCTGATTTGAGGTCGCAAAATTTCCACGTTGGACCTAGGAACTTTTTGAAAATTTCCCTAGATATAGGGAAAAATCACTTTCTCCCTCTAATACACAGGCTCTTATGGGAGTTTCCTTAGGGTTCAGAGGAAATTTCCCTATATTCTAGGTACTTTTTAAGAAAAGTGGCGCCGTACCCGTATAGCTATATCTACTAAGATTGTGTGAAATCCATAGAGAAAACCAAAAGAATGAGCCCGGCTCGTTGGGGACTCCAATTTTTTATGTGTGTTTGGTATGAATTTCGTTGTTTATCTATTTAAAAACGGTATTCTGGTACAGTAACGCCACCCTAATTATATACGTTTTTAGGGACACTTTTTGTAACAGAGATAGTTCTTCTTACCTGTATCCTCCATAAAACACGCCAAACAATTGTCGTTAAGGAAATTGTGTTCTGTAGGAAAGCTAGGGTGTTTTGTGCCGATTGGGAATTCAAAATTAGAGCCAGAGTGGCGAAAATTCAAACGAGACATACATACATTGTTAATCCGTTTTCTCGCCACAGAGGTTATACCCTTGTGTTTGGAGTTTTTCTTAAAATATTTTCATTTGGTATTATTTTCCCGATTTTTTGTGTAGTGTTATTAATTTCAAGACTCTAGTGAAGTGGGGTATTTAAATCTTAAGACATATCATTTGCGAAAACTCACTTTGAAGGAGACAAAGTATGTTCTAATTTGTTTGCCAAAAAAATATTTTTCGAAGTTTTTGGACAACTTAGTGAAGTCATCGGGAATTATTGTTATGAATTCTTTTGAAGAAATGTTACACATTATTTGTGAATGTTCGAATTGAAAATAAAACTAACAGAACTGTTTTTTTTTATTTCATCTAAAACAAACAAGATGGTGTGAAAATGTGTCCTTATCACCTAGATATACATATATAGTCACTCTCTTTCCATACTGTATGAATAATCTTCGGTATGTTGAATAATATTTATCTTCTTAACTCTCTTTTTTTTTCACAACACTCTTTGAAGGTTCTTTTTCACTTTTTTTCTTGACCACATACGATACAGGAACATTTTGGGAAGGGACTGGATTCTTCTTCAAGATCCCAAGAGCTTGTCGTCTATGGACTCACCAAGAGACTCACTCAATACTGGATTAGTCTGCACCAGTACGTTACATTCATTTTCTCACGAAAAATGATTAAAACTTATTCCAGTATAACGGAATCATTTTGTAGAGTATTATAAGAGTCACATTGAGGTACACAACACAGAATATTCACCAGGTAAACCAGAATTTCATTGAAAGTCAACAATCACAAGAGATTCGACAAGTATTAAGTATACAATGGCTAAAATCATATAAACATTAAGGTTTCGAAAAGTAAACAATGTATCTTTATCACCTAGATAATATATACATATTTCCATAGTGTATGAATAATTTTCGGTATATCGAATAATATCTCTTTTTTCTCTTCTTAACTCTCTTTTCTTTCCTCTCAACTCTCTTTGAAGGTCATTTTTCACTTATTTTCTTGTCCAAAGACGATACAGGAAGATTTTGGGAAGGGACTGTATTCTTCTTCGAAAGCCCATCGTCTGACTATAGACTCTACTCAATCCTAGATTGGTCTGCACCAGAACCCGTTATTTTGAATTCCCAATAGCTAGTGAAATAAGTCTGAAAAATTCAATTAAATATGCAGCGACTCCTCTGAAATGAAATTATGCATGTGATCATATGTATAATTTCATTCTCTGAATGACTCTGGGCCACCGACATAACCTCATTCTAGACTGCTGATCCCGTATGATGAGAATTCATCCAATTACAAGATATCAAAGAGCTTTTAGAGCATGCGTATTTTGTGTCTGTGACGATTCAAAATCACATAATGGCTCCTCGTTAGATGTCAGTGTCTGAAATGACATTATTTGTGCTTTCTGCGCTTTGCGCAGACACGTTCACGTAAATTCTATTTGGATGAATTTTTCGAGTGGTGGGGATAAGACCTCTAGCGGTCTAGATTAAGGTTATGTCGGTGCTCTGGGCTTACTCGAAATGAATGACATGACATGTGTCAGTGATGCAACTTGTCAATGCACATGTCATTTTTAATATATTATTTGGGATTCGACCTCTGACCATGGTAAGGTTAACATGTGGCGTTAACTGGTTGGAGGTCAAGTAAATGTATATTGTGAATGTCTGCCGTTTTATAACGTGCAATACAAAAATAATCTAAAAATTGTGAAAGTCGAAAAAAGTTTTGTGTATGAAATAGTCCCTTTCTTCTCTACGCCAGTAACCAGGCTGGATGACAACGGACTTGTCGGAAGAAGGGGCGCTCGAGCACTCCTGGTATCACTTCGAGTGAGACTTCCAGGGTGCCATACGAAGGGGGGCAAGTGAGGTATTACCGCACGAGGCCCTCGGATCTGTGTAGATGGTTATATAACCGAGCACAAAAAAATGAACTAGAAGAAGAAGAAGAATATATTATTTGGGAACAATGGATCATTTTGAAAATATACATTTGAATACAATGCATCCATAACTTGACCACAAACAATTTGATTTCTGTTTATAAACATAGATATCATAATATATATATATATATATATATATATATATATATATATATATATATATATATATATATATACTTACTCTTTATATGATATGATTTCTATGGTTATAAATGTTAATACAATTTTCAATAGAACGATGATTTTGGTACGGTTGTTCTGGTGATATTTGAGTAACCTATTTTCCGTAAATAACCACTATTCAATAGATTCCATTCATTTGCAAAAAAAATAACACAAAAGATTCGTTCATTTATCAGATGTAGCTGTCTTTGTCAGATTTCAAAAGAGAGACACATCATAAAAATACATCATAATAACAAAAATATTAACTTAAAGTTAAAAGCTGTGCTTTATTGCGATTCAATAGAGATTGGTTTGGATGATCTTCAATAATACGACAATGACTGATTGCAAACACAAACATGACATTCCAATACCGAATCTAACGATTCTGTCTATAAAGATCGAATCAGTAGCAATCATAGGTGTCGACCACAAACACAATAAAACGTCAATTCTCTTCCAGTGGTGGCACTGCCGTTTACCAATAAAACGCAGCTACAATTGGTATTTTGATTTTGACGTTTCAATGTTTGAAAACATTAATCTTTAGGTACATTTTTCTAGAAAATAGTAAAGTTATTTCGCATCAATATTATGTCCTTTTGAAGATAGCAAAAAAAATGTTTTGTACGTATGTAAAACGTAACATAACGTGAAGTCAGATATTGCCGACAACGTAATTTCTAACCTTTTCAAATATGACATCTTTTTCTTTATCAAATGGAAAACCGAAGAGATTTTCCATTGACGATGCTTTCGAAGAAGAAACTGATGAAGCTATCAAAGTGTATGGTTCAACTGGACCTAGGTCACCTATTTCCAACTCTGTTAGAAATATTCTGGAAACTGATCATATCAATGTCACTGTGGAGAATGGAAGGTTCGATAATAAACATGTAATACATTTTTGTTGTGATAACACCATTGTTTTTCTAGAACATATAAAGTTGCAAATGATGCATCCAGGGATAGTGACTCTTTAATCCAAGGCTATTATGACTGCTCTAGTCAGGAAAGTTTGAATCGCTCTTGTTTACAGCATCCAAAAGTACGAGAGAATTGGCGAATGGTTCTTGCAGCTGCCACATTACTCATTATAGGTCTAGGACTTCTGATGACAGGTACCATTACACTTGCAGAACCCAATTCTGGGTTGCAAGGTGCAGTGTTTTTGTTGGCTGGGTTCATTTGCTTCTTGCCAGGAATTTATCACATCGTTTATATTTATTTGGCTGCTAAAGGAAAACGTGGGTACCATTTCCACAATTTGCCCTTATTCACTTGAAATATCTCATGGTTGAAAGACTTCTAGTTTATCATGCAGAAATATATTTCAGATCTTACTGAAATGCCCCCATTTTATTATTTCAAAGAAGCTTCATCCACATAGATGAACGTTAAGTTTTCCAACATTTCTCGTATAGTTTGGAGCATCAACTGCATCTGTAAATAAATTGCATTTAAACAAATTTGTTTGAAATGGATTCCATTTCAATAATTTTTTTTTTGGTTGCACACATATAACACTATTTTGAATGTGATTATTTCTAGTCATAATCTCTAAGTATATGATAAAACACTTAAAAAGGTTATCTCAAGTGAATACAGACTCATTTTCTGAATAACCCAGTGCTACGAGAAATCGATGGGAGTGTTTTCATAGGTTTGCTGGGAGGGTTGTTGGGGCAAAGCCACCTCTGTTAGGGGGAAGCAAACTTTAAAATTACATTGATAGAAATTCAATTTTCAATATTGCTTCATTCTCCCAAAAGATATATGTCATAATTGTGTTTTATAAAATATTGATTCTTGATATGCTATATATAAATTGGGACTTTCACAGGGTTGCCAACCTTGATTTTTCATGTGTAAATGATGGTCTGTAGTGACTACCTTGCATATGATTTATAGTTATAAATCTTCACCAACTGAATTATGTTTGTAAGAAACTAGGAATCCAATATAACATACTACCAAAACCAAAGTATTTTAATTAATGAATTAAAATTCCATCATTAGCTCTATCAAATGCCTTCGAGAAATCAGTATGAATTGAGTGAACTTGACACCCTCTTGAATGCTTTTAGGGCTGGTTGTTCAATGGGAGTTTAATATACTGGTTAAGTAAACTCGGTTTGCTAATTAACCATGGATATCATGCATTTTTCAATGAAAAACTAATCGTGGATTACATAATTTATTGTTTTGGTATGTTGGCAACACATTTCTTCACCTGTACCCTCATTCAGATTTGTCGAATTGAATTAAACTCCACCTAAAAATCCATAGTATAAACTTCTTGTGAGTACATAATGAATTATTGAAAAAAAAGTAAATTTTTAATAGAATGGAGCCCTCTAAAATAATAAAGAAAAAAGTACTGATAATTTCAAAGAATGCTAAAATATACTATGATATTAATTAACTCAAAAAACACATGTAATCACTAATAACAAAAAACTTAAAGACATGGGGGAATTATAAGTGATGCATTTAATACCATCTGCGATTGTCTCAAAATTGTCCAACTCCTAAGACCAATTCTTCTGGTTATCAATATCATTGAAACTTATATCTACACTATTGCGGAATACTTCTTTTGGCAACTGAAATCTATTCAAAAATTCTCTTTCCGTCTTCTTGGGGCAGTTATATGAATCACCTCCAAAAAAAATTCATCTCTTATATCTTCGATCATCTTTGTAGTAAGCAATGAAAACAATAATATTCAACACATCAATTATTTGAAAAGTTATGTTCATGGAAATGTCAAACAATCAATAGTTTAAAATTGGACAATTATCTCTTCAAAACCCCCGAATTTTGGAGTTTAACTTGAACCATTGTTAAACTAGGGTCTTCCCATAGACCCTTATTGAAAAACTGAAACAAAGTTAGTTATCCTGGTTTAGACTGAATTCCTTGGATATCCCCTATTGAACAACCGGGCCTTGAAATTTCTTTTTGATAAATAAGCAAATTAGTTAGTGTAAACTTTCCTGTTCTAACATTGAGACAATGCCAATAAATTTGGCTGGTTACAAGATATTCAAATATTTTGGGAAGAACTGAAAACAAAAAATGCACGAAATTATGTTTTCATAAATTTTTCTTCACAATGAACCAGAAATTGCAATGAACCAATGTATTCAATTTTTCATTGAGGAGTGAGTATTCATTACCTTTGGATTTGGGATAAATTATGACAGAATAGTTCGAAAAGTCAAAATTTTCACTGATTATTTTTGTTGTATCTGATTGAACTACAAATATATTAAATTATGAGAAAATGGCTAAATAGAGATATTGGAAAACCTATTGAAATTGCTTCTCACAGGGTATATTTTCTTATATGGGAAACTCTTCAAAACATACTTTTGTGATTTGAATCAACACCTCCTATTGTTTCAAATGCATTCTAGTCAAAATTGTAGGAAATACGTGAACATCTCAAAAACAGGAAGGTGAAAAAAACAAGACTTATTCTAAGATAAACCGAACATTCTTTAAAATGTTTGACTATTGACAGATATAATAACATAATCAGTAAATAATTCTTTAAAGTCAATAAATACTTATGAAAATACTTCTTTTTTTGAACAATTCAGTATGCTAGATCGTAGATGCAGATTTGTTGAACAGGAAATATTCTTCAATGAAAATCATGTTTCTGTGATATTAGGAAACTATATATTTGGAGCTTCAAAGAGAATAAAGCATTCAAAAAAATGTGCTTCATATTACAATCAAATGGATAAATGAGCTACGTTGGAATCAATATTATATGATATGTAAAAAGTACTGGAAATCCATAGAGTATATCAACTTATTTCGCAATTTGTCAATTATAATCCTTTCATAATCTTAAAACCAACATAAAAAAAGTACAAAAATGGCGGTAAAACTACAAACTACCAAAAAGTAAACGTTATTAGGAAAAATCATAAATAATTATGAGAAAGTGAGCTGAAGTGAAATAAATTAAAAAATTAAAATGAAATTAAAAAATATTTCACAGTTATCATTTAATCCGATTTAATTACGAATTATGTGTACGTGGAGGAGTGGCAAACAACTGGAATAATATAGGTATTGAAATTCATTCATTAAAATATCTATTTGATCATATTTTCCCCTTAACAAAGCTTTATTTCGGTTGTAATCTTCAAGATCTTATGTAGTTTTTCTCAAAAAGTGATTAATTTCACTAAATGATTTTGGAATAGAGAAAAATAATTCACTTGGAGACTTACTCAAGTTCTAAATTTGTTTATAAAAAAATGAACTGAAAATTCAAATTATACTTCTCCTTTTGAATGATTGGTGTTAAAACCTATTTTCTTTACATGTACTTTTTGCATATTCCTTATTTCATAAGCAAATCGAGAATATGATTTACTGAAATAGAAAATCTAAGACTAATACTTTTTATTTTTAATAATTTTAACATTGTGAAAGGTAACAAACCCAAAAAACATCAAAGCGGAAAGTTTGTCCCTTCACAGAAATAACTCTCAGTCAATATGAATTTAGATATTTACTTCAAGCTCAAAGCCAAAGTTCAAGAATTAATAATGTTAATGAATATTAGTTGACATACAAAATATAGTCAATGTTTTGCCAACTTATTATTATTTCAGAACATTCCAATATGTTTCTGCTAGGTAAATTTTTATCAAAAATTTCTCCCTAATTAGTTTTTGGTTGGCGAAGTAGGCAATAAATCATTGGTGAGACGAAATATATATATATATATATATATTTGAATTCAACTTTATCTGCTTATGGTAATAAAAATAAGTAACAGCTTGCAGGCCAGCCCAAATAAGGCGTGCCTTAAGTATATCTCAAACAAGTGGAAGGGGCTTAGACGTATATGTCAGGTCTCACCAATGATTTATTGCCTATGTCGCTATCCGGAAACCGTTTAACTATATTACTAAAAGTGATGTTTCCTAGTTGGTACACGAAAATCAAAGTTGTCAACCCTACAAGAAAGCCGCTGTTGGAAATACCTACACACGTGGCCAATAATTCTTTCCAAGATACAGAGAAGCTATTTTTTCAATTGGTGCCACTGTTTTCGATCAAGTACTTCTTTATATTTCAGAAGTTTTACCTGAACCATGTGTCCCAGACACCTCTTTTTTCATTTGTGGTGGCAATCAGGGATATTAACATTGACGGTTTCGTCAATATTCCTGAGTGTAATTACTATTAGAGTAGAAATGAATATTCATGTAGTCCTTTCACCTGCCTGGCAGTTCGCACTATTGTCAATATGAGCTGTTTCATGTGCAGATGCAGTATTGATGAGAAAACTAATGACAAATGAACTATGTCGGTGACTTTCAAATTTAATTATTGAAAACAATTATGACTGGCTGATTTTGCATATATTTATTTATCAAGAATTAATCTTGTTAGGATAATTTAAAATGAAAATTTCTTATCATTGACCCAATTGATTGAATTCCATCCATTTATTTGGAAGTTATGGATGTATAATAAAGTTTCCATATATATATATATATATATATATATATATATATATAGTGAATCTGCATTTATAGATACATTTGATAAATGCATTTTTCATGTTATTTCCTGGGTTCAAAAATATCATTAAAAATAAAATGGTTCTTTACTGTTCATTAATTTCAACGTATACAAAGACTTGTTGCTGCTATAGAATTTTTGAGAAATTAGATTTGTGATGATATTTTGAATACCTAAGAACTGAGAAAGTAGTAGTAGTAGTGTTTAAGAGGCATTAATACTGACGCACTACCGCCAAAACCGGTAGAAGTTGATAATGGATATGTTATAATTTTGTTGTGTTATTTATTTTGAGTTCTCAATTAAAATTTCACTAGGCCCAATCTGACATTTTCAGAGATTGTATTATTTGAATGAGGTAGCACAATTCCTTGGCTTGAAAATACTATTTTTTTTCAAATACAATTTTCAAATATATTCCAGCTAATTTGAATGGCATTATTTCATAGATTTTTTAACAATTGGATCTTTTCAAGCTACCCTTATAGTGATCTACTTATGGCATATTGCACTCAGGTATATAAAAATACCCGAATTTCAAAAATGTTCATGTTGCAAGTTACTCATAAAATTAGTTCTATCCCAGATTGATTGATTTTTTTATTAACCTCTTGAATGACCGATGAAATACTTGTCTTTCAAATTTTTATTGTATTCTAACATCAATATTTTTGCATGAATACATATATTATTGAAACTTTTCTTTTGTGATTCTAACTAGAGATGTAGTCTTGAGACAAAAATAATTTGAATATTGGAAGTTTTCATAATGAACTGTTCTGAAAACAAAATTTTATTGCTGTATATAAAAATGATTAAATATTATTTTTATACCAAAGCTGACATTATATTTTAAGATGATTTCATGTGTACCAGGGTAGTCGCGGAAGTACCCAACCTAACAAAGAAAAACCAAAAAATCTGTGAAAAAATTTCCTTATTTCTCTACATAGCCTCCTAGCTCGATACACTTTTCCCAGGGGTGTTCAATAGCTTCAATACCCTGTTTATATTGAAAATTGTCGAGCTCCTCAAAGTGGCCATCAACCACAGACTTCACCATTTCATTGTTGGCAAATATTTTACCATCGAGCCATTTTTTCATGTTTGGAAAAATTAAATAATCTGAGAGGGCTAAATCTGGCAAATAGGGTGCGTGAGGAAGTAATTTGAACTTTAACTCATTGATTTTGGCCATCGTGATAACGGATGTGTGAACTGGTGCATTGTCTTGATGAAACAAAACTAGATTTTTCGTGATTTCATCACTCAAACGCTGCATAATACTCCTTTTCCTTTCTGAAGATGATCAATGAAAATACTCACATGCACATCTCAAATTCATTTTTACAAATTTACTGAGAGCGTTCACTATTGATGGCTGCCAAACAAATACTAAACAACGTATCGTCGTCATACTTCAAACTTGAGCTTTATAAGGTTGTTACTTTCTACCATAGTCATTCTTTTCAAACAATAACTGCCTTCTATATGTCAGGTCGGGTACTTCTGGGACTACCCTCGTATTATAACCCTCCATTCCTACATTTGTTTCAAGTGGTTTTCATGAAAGGAACTCACTAATATAAAAACATGGAAATTTATGTCGAATTTTAACTACTTGTATTCGATTTTGAAAAGAGGAAGACTAATAAAAGTCGATGATTAGGGGGAGATAAACCATTGTAAAGTAGCTGCAGCAGGTACAAATGAACAAACCTAGTATAGCATTTTTACCACCCTTTATTGATTTGGAATCATCTGCGACTGAATCATAAACTTTAGTCACTATCTTCCATCGTTCAAGATAATGTTTGGGAGGGATCATTGAAAAGGAGAACATTCTCAACTGAAAATGTTTTATTTTAATTTAAAAAATCTACCATACTACTATTTTTGTAATAGTTCCCCTGCGAAAGCACATGCTAGACATTCAACTACATCTGATAAATATTGGAAGAGGACCCTAACTCAAAATGAAAGAATCTGAAAGTGATTTTTTTTCTGATAGTTGATTTTTTAATACAGTGACAAGTGAAAACTTATATAGATGAATAGAAGAATGTTTAAAAAAAAAGTACTCACCAGAAATCATTTGTAACATTGATGCGGGAGTGGTAACACATTCACTATGTCTCCAATACATTTAAATGAAAATCTGTTTCAACATTCCACGATCATCAGAAAGACAGGAAGAATTTTGAAACACATTTTCTAGAAGCAATATCACTTTGGAAAGATAGAAAATGTTATAAACATATCTTTGGGAGGGACCCTTTGAAATCCGTTTTTTTGCTTCTAGAAAATGTGTTTCCCAATTATTCTGGTCTTCCTGAAGATTGTGGAAGCATGGAATATAATTTCTTCGACAAAAATGTATTAGAGACCTTGGGATTAAGATGCCACTCTTGCATCAATGTTACAAGTGATTTCTGGTGAGTACTCTTTTTTGGAACACATTTTTCTTCTACATTAGTTTTTAATTAGGACTGGATTAGAAAATCGAAACTATATGAATAAAAATGCAAATTTGCAGATTCTTTCGTTTTGAGTCAAGATCCTTTTACATCTATCAGATATAGTTAAACTTTCAGTGTGTGCTTCAGAGGGAGAAATATAGTTGTTTTCTGTTAGATATTACAAAATTATCTTCATTTATATCATATATTTTTTCAGTGTCCAGAAAAAAATATGTTCTCTAATTTTCAAAGGAGAATGTTTCCCTTCCAACATAAATTCATAATCCATTTTTTTTGTTTATTTATTGAAAGTTGAAAATATAACTTCGATACAAAACAAGTTCCAGATGAGGAAAAACAATGATTGATTTTAAGTTTTCCGTTTTCATAGAGCTATAGGCTGGGTTATTCTTTTTTTATTTAAATGCATGTTGTTCAAGTGAAAGTTGTCTGCTTTTTCAAATTAGATTTTTTGTTCCATTTTTTAATATATCTATATAATTATGAAAACATTTTTTTAAGTTTTTGCGTGCTGGCTGACCACATTGTTATTAAGTATCTAATGTGAGAAAGAATATTGACATTGTAAATCAGAATTTGAATATAAATATTTTAAAAACCAGTCTTTTGATTATGCTTGGTTCCAATTGAGAGGATAATTAATTGACAACATGATTTATTTTCATGCTATTTCAAAAGTAAATTCATGTCGATTATTAAACCTGAATATTTGTGCTCTGAACCGAATAGTTCGGCTATTCTGTCAATGATCAGATGATTTTTTTGGTTTCCCGGATATTTAAATTTTTCTTAAACTCTATGTGTTATTCTTGAATAGCTCCATTGTATAATAATTTGGAATGAAAAGTTGGTTTGAATATATGATTATTAAAAAAACAAACTATTTAAGGCATCTTTTAAGTAAAATAATAAAATTTGTATATTGATGGTTTCTGCCCTAACTCGTATGCAGAAAGAATTCATACTGATACATTAGAACAAAAGCCCACATTCTGCGAATATTTAGGCACTACCCTCTATTATTTTATTCATTCAGCCTACCTTATGGATTTCTTCCGAAATCGATTTAAATACGTTTATTTTCTACAATTTTTTTTTTTTATTCTGTTGATTAATTTTTTAATTTTGTATAACATTTTCTCAGTTTTGTAACAGTTTTTTTAAATTGCCTTATTAAATAGTTTTATTTTTTATTTCACACCATGTGGAAATCTCAGTTTTAATTCATTAGATATTTCTTGAATTGCCTTAATAATTTGTCCAGAATTTTAATTTTATCTATAATAGTTCGTGATACATGAAATTCTAAATTTCACTAGATTTTTAAATCTTGTTCAAATATTTGTACATCATCAAAATAGTTCATTTTTTTAATTGCAACATGATCTTGCCACTAACTAAAAAATGAAAATTCATGTAATGTAATTACATTCTTATATCCTCAGAAATATTTGATAACTTATATTGGGTTGATAGACAATGCCAATCTTAGATTTAGGCCCGATATATGTCATAAATGTCCAGTTTACTTAACTCCGGGCAAGGAAAAACACATAAACCAGTTTTATCTTGCAATTACGTTTGAATCGTTTTTCTAAACCATAAGATATTTAGGTTTAAATCATAGACATCACTCAAGAGTTTAAACTGACATTATAATATCGGGCCTTAGAAGTATTATTTCAAGTGCTTATAGTTTTCATTTGAGTTGAATTATTTTTTCTTATAAATGTGGACACTTCTTCACTCTGATTTTTGTGCATTTATGAACTTCTAATCTAATTTTGATAAAAGGGATTTTGTGTGGGTCATCATTTTCTTCTTCATATATAATTCTAATAAGATCATTTGTTCTACAAACTCCTTACACTCTATATGTTATCGATAATTTTTCATGCTTCTTGTTGGTATTTATTCTGATAGCGATGTTTTAATATGCAGTTTTTATTGGATATTATTTGCTTGTTACTCTCAACATAGTATGCAGATAGGGTACTTGTATAAATAATGATATTGTGTTTATTATTTTCGTTTACTTTATTTCAATAAAAAAAAATTCAATACCTACTTCTTTTAAATATTTTTTAAAGGCCAATTTTCCATAAAATGTCTTGTGGCCAAAGTAGGAGGGTTTTTGTAGACACCGCCGAATAAGAAACTGAATTTTAATCTCATCGCAAAAATATGCGAAAACGGTTTTTTGAAAAATCAAAACTATGCATACCACTGTCGAATTGAAAGAATATCAGTCCATTATTCACACCATTGTAATAAAAATGTTCATTAGTTTTTTTCAGCTGACTTGGATTTTGTAAATGGATTTTTTTTTAATATTTATAGAAAGTTTATTAAATAATATCAGATTAAGTGTCAGTTTAATCTAGTGGTCGCATGAAATTCAGTAGCAAGGTGGGTCGCGCACTGTCTTTGAGTCCAGGTTTGTAATTTTTTTGTACTTCTGTTTTTGTTGTTTGAACACCAACATATTATTTAACTAACAATTATCAAATATCTTCAAAAATGTTTAATGTTAAAATCATGTTTTTACTACAAAAGAGATAGTTGAAAAAACTCATTTCGAAAATGTAAAACTTTATTTCATGGACAAAAATAAAAAAAACTTTTTCACTATAACTGAATAATTTTGACGGAAAATCTGTCAGTTATTCCGTTTCCATTGGGATTGTTTGCATCTTGAACATAATGGAGTTAAATACTCCAAACAAAACCTTATTTTTCTGTTTTTTTTCTAACTATGCTCAGAACATCGACCTGGTGGAATATTGACTTCCACAGCAGGTTTAATCGAATCATTTGCCAAATCCTGCAGAAAAACTCTTTTTATGATTTTTTTGTCTGGATTATTCGCGCAATAAATAACATCACTAAAAATATCGAATATTAAAAACAAACGAAACATTGAAATATGTATTTACTTACGCCAGCTCAAAAAAAATTTACTTAAGTAGTCTTGTCGGTCTGCCAAGCCAGTTTATTTTGTAAAAGAATAGAAAAAAAAACCCACACCAGTCAAATTTGTACTGTCAATGGATACTGCCAATCGTTACAGCTACTGATAGAGAGAGCCTGCTGTCCCCACTTTCATTCAAATTTCATCAAAGAGTTGCAAAACCTGGTCTCATAGATAGGTATGCAACCACTGGAAGGTTAAAAAAATTTCATATTTAGAAATTGCCTATATTTGTTCCTACTGAGCCCCAAGTTATGATAATATTCTCCTCGAAACAGTGAACCACATAGTGCTATTGTTATTATTTGCCAGAGTACTTTGTGGTAATATTTCTGGTGGCACATTCACTATCCCAGTTTAAGAAAATCCTAAAAACCTACATCATCTGGAAGAATTTTTTAAATAATATCAGGTCAAATTCTAGTCGAGTGTGTATATTCAAAATATTTCAGACATATTTGTAATTATAAAATGTATTTCTACTGAATCTCAAGTGATAATTGAATTTCCTGGAAACAGTGAACCCCAAAGTCATGGCCTGTGCGGGGAAAGGACAGCTATTATTATATGCTGTGGCACTCTAGGGTGACTTACTGATTTCTGGTAGCACATTCACTATCCTAGCTAAAGAAAAATCTGGGAGAACGCAGTATAATTGGTATCTGAGCAACTCAATTTACATCTTTTCGTGCTCTATGGATTGCCCATTGAGGCCAGTCAATGTCAAGAATTCATAGAAAATAACTTGATTTCAGTAGAATTCAGTCACATATGCAATAAGCCACTGACCTGTAAATAGGAACAATATGTAAGAGAAAGAATCCTCCAAAATATTAGACTATGACGATTATATGACAGTGTTTATATGTACAGATCCCAATTGTGCACAAAACATAATTTTTATAGCATTAACAAGGCACCTTCCTAGCAGATCTAAGAAAAAATAAATGTTTCAGCAGGTTATGAGATTTTAATTATGTGATGTTCAAAAGTAATTGTCTAAATTCAATTTCAGTAAATCATAAAAAAATCAAACATTCTCAATCGAAAAAATATTTCTGGTGATGGAAAAAATCTACTATAAAAATGAAGCTATTTTTTGTAATATCTAACAGAAAACAATTACTTTCCCGGTTACATGAATACTTTGCAAGATGTTATCTTGAGGGATTGAAAATAGTGGCTAAAGTTGCAGATGATTCTACATCTGATTTTATGAACATCTTGTTCATATCTTCCAATAAATTATTATTATACAATCCTTGAAAACATATTTAGATCCAACTGCAAGTTCTTAACTTCAGAAATTGTTTTGTACTGTTCAGATCATCAGCCAAAAATAAAAACGAATTGCTAATAAGATGTGATTACAAAAAATGGCATTTTCTACAAAGTATTTATTCAACAGCTATGCAGGGTTAATTTTCATTTTGAGGAATGAGAATCTCTCCATTTTAGTCCATGGAAATGATCATCTATGCATTTTTGTAGTTTGGTAAAAGGATGCAAAAGAATCATTGCATTGTCGATTATCACCTTTTACATTGTACACAAGGTAAATGGTGATGAAATTGAAATTGCCTATATTGATATGACTATATATCCTGAAAATAAATTATATATTTATTGTAAAAAATATAATGCAATCATGCAGTTGTCTTATGTATCTTACCGAATATTATTGAACTGGCAGCATAAAACTAAGGCTGTGAGGTAGAGGAAACCATAAAAATGGCTGAAATTTTCTTATATAAAAATCATTTACTACACCGTAGGAATGCCATTCTTACCATTAACACCAATAATTACAACTGGTCTCCCCTCCCTCGCCACATAGAGAACTGCAGAGAACATACACTCAACTAAAATTGTGAATTTAAATTTAGTATAAACCATGTAATTATTGGATCTGTAATTTTATTTACTGAAAGCTTTAATTTTTTTAATGTTAGATATTTTTACTTGCAATTGAATAAATTATCTACTTAACCTTTGATACATTATTTCCACCTGTGCACCTGAATCCACATACATTTTTTGAAATATTTTCATATTCATACATATTATTGCATGAAGGTGTGCCCCAAACATTTTTTATTCCTTTGAATTCCGTTGAAAATGTACCACATTATTTTTTGTATATTGTATTTTTACTACGGTGCTTCTGCTCTTGTGAATAACTTTTGGTGAACTTATCCTAGATTTTCCATTAACTAATTATCGGAGGCCAAACGTAAATATACAGTGATCATAGACTGAGCCGAAGCTTATTTTTCAGCATATAAAATATATGGAAACCAACACTATTTAGAATACCAACAGTGAGAAAACATCAGGTCGTGTATATCTAGTTGGATACACAATGTTAAGGACAGTATGTAACAACGCTTAGGGTGTTAAGAGGCATTTACTGCCTTTTGAAAATAACAACCATTTGGCACATTTAATGTTGTTGAAGTTATTCATATTTACTTTATAATCCACGAAGATGGATAGCACTAACTGAACTTTGAATGTGATAGGTAAGACATTTATTTCCAGTTCCACTTCAAAGTAACCCAACTTCCTGAATATTGCAAAAAATCTTTCAAAATGTAATAGTCTAGTTTTATTTATATTTCTCATAAAAACTTTTTAACAAAAAATCAAACCGACGAAAAAATCAACTGAAAAGCAAAAAATAAAATAAACCTTAGTCTAAATGATAATTGAGCTCCTAAACTAATGTAAGTAACTGATTTTGAGTCGGCGCCTAACAAACAATTATCGAAGATCATTATCTATGAAAGAAGTCATCAAAACGCAGCCGTGCATCCGCTGCCATCATTTTACGCTTCACCTAATTCAATTGCTAGTTTGTTTGGCGCCGACTCAAAATCAGTTACTTACATTAGTTTAGGGGCTCAATTATCATTTAGACTAAGAAGGTTTATTTTATTTTTGCTTTTCAGTTGATTTTTTCGTCAGTTTAATTTTTTGTTAAAAAGTTTTTATTTTTTACTTTTCAGTTCCGTATTTCGTCGGTTTAATTTTGTGTTAAAAGTTTTTATTTTTCAATTTTTGTGGCTAAAATCTACCAATTACTACCTACTTGTTTTTGATTACTTCCAAAATACTTACTTACCCACCTTACTTCAACTATTACCAGTTAAATAATATGATTATCTACTTTTACTATTTGTTGTAATATAAATTATTTTCGTTGTTCTGGTTAGTTTATTTCATTACTTTGTATATCATTCCATCCTCTCATAAAATATACTGATTTTGACGGATGTGGAACAAGAATAATGTCAGTAGCGATCTGTCATTGTCAACTACGTATGTGTGTGCCAATGTTCACTAGTGAAAAATCAATTATCCCTTATTTTTCTACCCGTGAGGGTGGCTAATTCCTTTCGAAATCCAAATATAAGGTATACCCTATCTATTGAAAAAAGAATCATCCAAATCGAAGAACCCAGTACAAAGTTATGCCTGATAGAATCGGTTAACGGACCAGAATTCAGAGGGTGAGTGATCAATATCCTTCATTTCGCTACCCTTAGGGGTGGATTTCATCTTTTAAATTCAAATGGGACCAAATTCGAAGTACACCCTATCCACTGAAAAAAGAATTATCGGAATCGGACGCCTCAGTAAAAAGTTATGCGTGATCATACATAAAAAAATATGATGGAAAAAAAAATATACGGGTCGAATAGAGAACCGCCTCCTTTTTGGTTTCGTCGGTTAAAATAGATTGGGTCTCATCACAAGTATCCCAAACAACTAGATTAAATCATCGCAAGTCTCACCAAGTATTCGGAGAACTAAATCAAGATATTATAGTATGATAGGTAAAATGATCAGACATCCCAATAAGTGGAACAAAGGTGCAAACTACCTAGAGAAAGTAGTGAAACAAAAAGAGATCGAAGAGATAACTTTTCAAACACAAACCAGGAAGTAAATGGATCAATTTGGAAATGACACTTATACCGACACTGTTTTGTTTTGCGATGTACACCAAGCAAGCAGCATCCCCTGCCGCACACTATTCCCTTATCGCTGCCTAGTCATTGGAGAGGTTTCAAGCAGTTCCATTTTGGATTATATAAACGCTTTCAGTGCTGTTTAACTATCGTTCATAATTTTAACTGATTGTTTTCTACAGTTTTTCAAACAATAGTTTATCTGCCTGGAATATTGTTACGTAGTGTCCCGGGTTCACATAATCACTTTTATCTATACTCTGTATATCTTCACGAAAAATAGTATTATTTGATTGAAGGTGCCTTATCAATAACAGAGTAAAACAAATGAATTTCCTTCAAAAAAAGCCCATCATTCCTCATGCACCAATACAAAATACTTCTCCAGTCAGGTCCGTAGCGAACGGCAAAACTTTGAACAGCCGACCTTTCTCTAAAAAAGGAAAAGATCAAAACAATTTAAGGTATATAAAAAAAAAAAATTAAACTAATATTAATAAATTCAGAAAGTACGTGAAACAGAAATTCAAGAATTTCCCCCGAAACAAATTTTCAAAGATTGTTCAAAACTAAAAACTATCATTGTACTAAAAATAAAATAATTAATAAAAAATCTTTTTAAAGACAAGCTTTTATTCAAATGAACTAAAAAGTAAAAAATAATTGCTTTGGATGTGTGCGTAGGTTATTCCGTGAGTTATAGATTCAAAAGCTTGTCGCGCAAAGTTTTCAGTTCGAATACAAAAGCGACAAGCTTTTGAATCTATAACTCACGGAATAACCTACGTCACACATCCAAATTCTTTTTTACTTTTTAGTACTTAAGAACAACTTAATCTATTCATTTTTGTTAAAGCATCGTTATTATGAGGCCTTTATTTCCTTTAAGTTCTGAGCTATCTAGTCCTTCAATGAGACCATCTAAAGATTAACTCATCCGCCATCTTGGAGTTGCCATCTTCAATTTATGAATTTTGACTAAAAATCAACAATCTTCGACTAAATTCATAATCTTCGACTCCGAAAACCCCCACATACCAATTTTGAATCGAATCAGACCATAAACCTAAATCTCGCCCGCCATCTTGGAGCGCCATTTTGTCTAACCAAAATTCCGCCATTTCAATTTCATAAAAATTATAATCTCCGACTCCGAAAACCCCCACATACAAATTTTGAATATAATAGGACCATAATCACAAAAATGCTTTGCCATTTTGGAGCCGCCATCTTGAATTTATGAATGTTGACAAAAAATTCATAATATCCGACTCGAAAACCCCCACGTACCAACCTTGAATTGAATCGGACCATAATCACAAAACTTGTCCGCCATCTTGAATTTTTGAATTTTGGACCATAATCACAGAAATGCTCCATCTTGAATTTATAAATGTTGACAAAAAATTCACAATCTCCGTTCCCGAAAACCCCCACATACCAATTTTGAATCGAATCGTACCATAATCACAAAACTCGTCCGCCATTTTGTTTTTTTCGCTAACAAAAATTTCATAATGCATTGTCACTGGAATTGTGAACACCTGCCAAATTTCAGCTCAATCGGATGTCGGCAAGTGCTTAAAAAATTTATTACAAATTTTGAAGCGGAAATAATGACATAAAAGCTTGTAAAAATTGCAAAAATCACCTACCTATGACGTAGTTTTGATAACAGGCTGCAGCGTAATGAATATAACTATATTGAAAATTACACAGTTGTGCACACTTACAATCGAAATATATTAATTTATGGCGGACAGAACTGAAATATTATATTATTTATAAATGTAGATAATTTCAATGATCGATTGGAAGAAAAACAATTTGAATTCAGTTAGAAAATGAATTTGTATATATATGGGTGTCTGATGTTTTAGCTAACCAACTCCTTAAGGATGTGTGATTTGGCCACGGCTTAATATGCGTGGTCTTTATGAGTACACATACTCTTTTCATAAAGGCCTAGCATTTGGCTCATATACACCAACTTTTATACCTTAACGCAGACTAAGGCCCCTCTCACATAGAGCTTCCTATTTTCCTAAAATCACGTGCTTTCCAATATGGAGCACTCAATTCTCATTATCTTGCCTTCTTCAGCAGAATATTCTTTGGTCCACTTTTCTTCAGAGCCCACTTCAACAAAAAACATACAACCTGTCCAATAAGCAGACTAACATCACTATAATGGAAAATTAATATTTGAAGACAAACAACTATTTTCGGAACGCACCCACTCTGACGAATATTGAAATACAATCAACAAATACTCATACTCCCATTATTAGCTCTCTGCATACCATCGCCTTTTTTCTCCTTAAATCGCTTCTCAACTCTAAGAGGTCTTCCTTTTGCTCAAACACCTATAAAATCTTAAATTTTCTTCAACTGTCTATCCTGACAATTTCCACAATTTTCATCCTTCGAAGCCACTTGGCACCCATTTACTGAAAAAATCACATATCTTAAATTCATACAACCACTTAAAGCCTTAAAACAACAACAAAAAACCTTCATTAAAGGCCGACAATTTCCTCAATACGCCCCTGCTACTCAGTACTGCTTTTTCCAGCAAATCACAAAATGATCAGGGCGCAAAATTCCTTGAACCTTTTTTCCTAAACACAAATCCGTATCTCCCCAGGATTTATAAAAATCAAGAATTTTTTCACAAGATTTCTAAATGAAAATATACGGGTAAACCCCAAATTATCCTATAAGGGACCAAAATCTTCCTACAACATAATTGAAATGAAATTACTCAACTATAAAATTCATACGACCAAAAAAACATAAAAAAACTGCTTTATCATCAATCCACACTTAAATACGGCTAGAAATCCAAAAATGAAAATTTGCTCCGCCCACTATCATATTTACATTTATACTGGTTCCTGAAGTTCTAAAATCCAGAAAACTTCTGTGTATTGAAATACCTCTGATTATTTCTCCTATTAAAAACAAACGATCTATCCAAAATCCAATTTGAATTTATCATTCAACCAACCATTTCATTATATTTGCATTTAACAACTTTCTGAAATATTTCATTTTATATCGTATGTCCTCACAAGCTTCGATTGCCCTTTTCATTTTACTTATTGTTCTTTCAATTACTAATCGAATCTATCCTATTTTTCTCCTTCTAAAAACTATTTAATTTAAAAAGATGATGTACTTTTCGAAATAACAACTTTAAAATATTTCTCAATAATTTTACCATCAATAAATTTCTCAAAATTAACACTTTTCTTCACGTTCTCCAATTCATCAACTTACATTTATTGGTCCTTTCACTGTCATTGCGATTTTTCTTGGGTTGGTAATGAGGGCATATAAGCAAACCATTTATGGCGTCTCCATCGTACCTTCTCTGAAATACCAATTTTATCAATCCTCATTGACCGTAAAATCAATAATCACAACTATCCCAACAACTATCTCAAAAATAAAATTTCCACCATTGTCCCATTTCTCTACTGAAAATATTAAAAAAAAAAAGATCTTAACAAATAATCTCAAAATATCCAAATAAGTCCCACATAATATAATAATCCATCAAATTCTCAATAATCCCACAAAAATATCAACTTTTTCACTAAAATGGTTAATATATGGGTAATAAAAAAAATATCTCCAAAAATCAACTAACCTCATCTGGAATATTCACAAATTACTAACCAAATACTTTTTCAGAAATTTCACCAAAGATATAAAAAAATCCTAACAATTTATTTTTCAAAAATCCTCTCAACTAAATATTTTCCAAAAATTAATGCTGCCAAAAAAAAAATCGAATAATCCCACCGCTGTCACCAATTGTACACAAATGAATAAAAATGTCAAGAAAAAAAGATGTTTCTAAAAATACGGAGTCTCCTCTCAGTTTTAGCTAACCAACTCCTCAAGGATGTGTAGTTATATATAGTATACGTGTTCTTTAAAAGTATATTCCTTCCTTTAACATTCATTCTTACCCAAACAAATACAAATTTTCATTTCCCAATTATCCCATTTACATTTGGAAACGTTGAATAGAAATGAACATCAAAGTGAACATAATCTGAATAAAATCGACAAAACAAATGAAAATAAAATCAAAACCAATTCACCTAAGGGAAATCATATCCAGTTCAATTCCGAATAAGCTAATGAAATTTCACCCTCTCTTGCAGATAAAACTTGCTCTACTGTAAAAAAGAATATCTGTAAAGCTGGCTTCTCACCACAATAAAATCCGCGCCTACTCCATCAAAATTTCTCCTCATTATTGTACTCCCCCCAGGAACCAAATCTCACCCGACTTATAAATACTATTCACGAATTTTCTATCCACATTTCTAGAAATACCCAAAACGCTCTTATATTGTAATAAGAAAAACCTAGTATTTTATGTGTCAAAAATCCATCTACCGTCGGTGCTACGCGACTTGGCCATACCGGCCTCGACCTCTTCGGGTAGGTTGCGTGAACACGCCTCTTACTTCACACGAGACAACCTCTATCGGCCCTATGCAACGGTCACGTACAAACCCCCCCCTGAAACTCCGGACAACTCCCCGAGTCCCGAACTATGACTGACTATAACCTAAATTTTCACTATAGGATATTTCTCTTGAATCCTCTGTCATTCTCTCAATATGTATCAATACAAATTTCTCCTAATTGGGCCATGAAAAAGATGCAGTTTGCACTTTGGAGTAATTATTTGTTTGTTTATATTATTTGGGAAGCTTTTAGTCTGTTATACTGGGATAAAATCAAAATGCTGTTTCAATTAATTCTCTCTATGAATTATTATTTTTGTTTCACATGCATTTTGATGAAATATTTTGTCAACTGGATATAACTTCGTCTGATAAACATTCAAAGAGAAATGTAAATTATTATTCATGAATAATTTCACCGAATTAACCTATTTTTCTATGGACAAACTTATATAGGGTAAACCAATAATATATAACAGTGCCAACTGTTACACTATCTAATGATGTTAATGTATTTTTAACTCGAATGGATCTTGAATGGCTTACCAAAGAGTAATTTTACACAAAATATGAATTCACACATAGAAAAACATTGAATAAATCAATAAAATCAACAAAAAATAAATACTACAAAAATCGAATTCTGCAACAATGACAACTGCAAAAATACCTGGGAGTTAATCAACGTACTATCAAACAAAAATCCAAAGAAGAAACTATCTGCTCAGTTGATAGCATTCATACAAATGGGGAAATATTGTACAGCAAAGCAAAAGCTGACACCTTCAATAAATTCTTTATTAAAACAGGAAGAAATATGTCCTAAAATATTTCTTGAACAAATTTCTAAGAGTAATTTTGCAAGAATTCTTGAATATAACGCGAAAAATCGTATGATGATTTTTTTCGATTCTCATCAAGTAAACTAATAACTGAAAAGCAATTCAGTTTCACCAATAATTCCAATACTGAATAAGCGATTTTTTTTTTTTTTAAAAGATGGTGGGTGCCTTGGAGGAAAATGCCTAGCAGTTTTTCTGGATTTTCCCAAGACATTCGAAACTGTATCACTCATGTTGAAAAGGGAAACATTCTCAATTTAATATTGGAAGATAGCGACTAACGTTTATCTTTCAGTCGCAGATGATTCCACATCTGATCTTATGAACATCCTGTTCATATTTTCAAACAAATCAGTATTACACACTTAGCTGTAGACTATATAGAAGTAATGGTGGACCAAAGTTGCGGGATTTTATTTCCCAGATATCAGTTGGTCAAAATAGATAATTACGCAAGTACGACTCATCTTTGATGTACCCCAGGGCCCTATGTCATTCCTTTATAACACTCACACAGTCAAATTTATTTGTTTTTAAACCATTTGAATTTTTCTACCTATCTCTGTTTTCAAGTTATGACGTCACAACAATTTTTTTAAATACACCCCCCTCCTTTTGCATTGGATTTGGATAGATCATGAAATTCTGATTTCAGTAATATTACATTTTACATGTTTAGCATTTTGAACGATAGTTCTCAAGATAATAATTTTTAAGACTGAGAAATGATAGAGACTAACATTGTGCTGATACTAATTGTGCTATTTTGTAGTGAGGAATCGGTTATCACCATGAAAAAAATGCCATGATTTCTTGTAAGAAAGATCTAAAATAATAAGTATCAACCCACTAAACGTGATACAAAAATAATAATAATAACGGAAATTAGGGACAAAAACAAATTTTTCGCCTACCATATATGAAAATGAATCATATCAATCCTAAAACTATGACCGAAAGTAATGAGTCTATCGTCCCTTGGGGTGCTAAACTTAGTTATTTATGTATCAAGCGAATTATAAGGGCCTTAATTATCGAACGCAAAGTTTTCGTCCCGAGGGCCTCTGACCCGATGGACAGCAATTTCCTGAGGTAATTAAGACTCATTAATTCCCCTGGTACATAGATAATTCTATTTCTAGCCGATTTTAATAAAATTTTGTTTATTTTGAAACGGAGTAAATGTTTCAATTTATTACCGTTCCGGTATATTCGAAACAGGTACCGTCGATTATAGAAGTTTTGGTTGTTGCCATCAGGTTGTTGCTATGTTACTTGATTATAAGCAATACCTTTGTAATCAATCGCTGTTTTTTAAAAACGTGTTTTTCACCCCAAATCCACGATCATTTTTCGATATTCTGAAAAAAGCTGAAAAAGCAAGACAATCATTACGTCCATCGAAAAGTGAAGACCTATACCAAAAAGAATACAAGATATATATCTGGAGTGGCTGACACGGAGAAATGTTGTCTACTTTGCCATTAGAAGAGGCATGTACCTCGACTGTAGTGAATAGAAGCACCAGCCATACAAAAGAAGAAATTATTTCCAGTGGCGGAAGTAATTTTCAGGGAACATTTCAAAATTGTACATTTATTATTTGTAATGACGTGAATAAATAAAATATGTTTTCATATCATCATATATATATATATATAATATATATATATATAAATATATATATATATATATATATATATATATATACCGGGTGTCCCAGTATACCTGTTCCAATGGATTATCTCAGCCATTTCAAAAGATAAAAATTTGAAAATCTCATGATCTTCAATTCGTTCAAGGAACCTTCAACTGAGAGAAACAAAAATTGAAAGTCACTTCCAGTTTGACCGGAAGCGACTCTGACTTTTTTATTTCAAATAGCACCCTATGTATTTTTCGCAATTTTTTATTTCTACTCGAAATTATCTTTCCAACGATGTATCACACTTTGTATTTTACATTTGATTTGATGGAGGAAACGTCAATTGAAATTTCAAATTGAAAGAATTGCAGTAGGCTATGCTATTTGGTGTAATCTTCGTCCGTAGCATTTTTTCTTTCAAAGACAGTACGCTTTCTATGAAATGATCCACTTGTTGCCAAATTCGAAGCCAAGCGTGTGAAATACATAGCGCTTGGCATTCGTCTATCAGGGTGTTTCTCTATGTATGCACGTAGGGCAGCCCGACGATTATTTTCGCATTTTCCATAAATCAGTATCATGTCCAAGTTCTCTTGATCAGGGAAGTTATCATCATTTTCACGGTTATTCATTCTTGAATGTTGGTTTCTTTGACACGCACACAACTATTGAGAATTATTAACTGTCAAAGTTATAAACAAATGTATTCAACTGTTTTCATGGCACACTAAGGTTTTCATTTAAGAATTATTAATTCTTCCAGTTCTACTACAATTCTAATAATTTGAAATTTGACGTTCTCTTCATCATCTCGAATGCAAAATTGTTCATGAATTATCAATTATTATTGAAGTCAAAATCAAGATTACACAAAATATCATAGCCTGCTGCAATTCTTTCAATTTGAATTTTCAATTGACGTTTTCTCCATCAAATCAAATGTAGAATACAAAGTGTGATACATCGTTGGAAAGATAATTTTGAGTGGAAATAAAAAAATTCAAAAAATATACAGGGTGCTATTTGAAATAAAAAAGTCAGAGTCACTTCCGGTCAAACCGGAAGTGTCTCTCATTTTTTTTTCTCTCAGTTCAATCCTTGAACGAATTGGAGATCATGGAATTTTCAAATTTTTATCTTTCGAAATGGCTGAGATAATCCATTGGAACAGGTATACTGGGACACCCGGTATATATATGTTATATATATATATATATAATATATATATATATATATATATATATACAGTGCATTCCATTTAAAACGAGCCACCCTGAATAACTTTTGGTACAATGATTTTCAGGAAAAATAAAAAAACACGTCAATAATAGTATACAGGGGGACACATTTTGACATATTCACATTTGATGTTACTTCCACTATCGCACCCCCAGAGCATGTCACTATTTTTTTTTAAATGGATCACCCTATATTGTTTCGCATTATCAGATGCTCCATGATGAGCAGATTTCAACAAAGTATAAAACATATGGTCTGACCCATATGGTTCGGGAGCTACAAATTATTTTCCATTAGTCCAACGTGCCCTAAAACTGCAATAGAAATATCTTCATCGTTGACAACTCCTGAACGTTTCGGGATTATTGAACAAATTTATGGAAACTGGATCTGTTAGCAATAAAAAGTATAACCGTTCAGGAGTTGTCAACGATGAAGCTATTTCTATATATATATATATATATATATTTCTTGTTTCATTTTTACATGTAAAAGGTAGAGGGAATTAAAGAATAATTAATATCCAAGGGTATTATAACTCTCTTTATTGATAGCATAACCATGACGATATAAGCTTTTAATATCCCGGTCAGAAATAAAAATCAGAACACGATTTTGTAGTTTTTCACTATCTAAGACTAAGACTTCACTTGCGTATTTTGACGTTTCACATAAATTTTCATTAAACGTCAGTGTAATCAAAGTCTGGAATCAAGAGAACAAAACTGTAAAATACACATTTGAAACATTTGACTTCACTTGCATATTTTGACGTTTCACATATATACATTTTCATTAAACGTCAGTGTAAATCATAGTCTGGAATCAAGAGAACAAAACTGTAAAATAATAATACGTTCTGATTCTGAATAGTTGTGATTGTGTGAATTAGTGAATATTAATAGTAATTCAGACAGTGATGAAGAATTTACCGAATACTCCGCCAGACTTGCAAGAAGAAGCTATCAATTTTCTCTAAAACGGTACGAAAAGTACTATGAATTGTTTAACAACTGGAAAAAGAATAAAAAAGCAAAAACCTACCAGAAAATGTATTACTTGCTTATCTATCGGAAAGATCAAAGATTGTAAATGCAGGTACACTATGGTCTGAATTTTCAATGTTGAAAAGCACTTTTAAAGTCAAGGAAAATATTAATTTTGATAATTTTCATAAAGTTCGAGTATTTTTGAAACGGAATTCTGTTTATTACCTGCTCAAAAAAAGAACAGCATTAAGTTTTTTAAGGAAGCAGATGATTCTGAATATCTTATGATAAAGGTAAACAAATAAATTAAAATAAACTAATTTCGTTTTTTTATTAACGTTGAATTGTAGATTTCTCTTATGATGGGGGGCTATACGGAGCTTGTCGCCGAAATGAATTGTTAAATATGAAGCTTGACCACATAGATAATAAGGAGATATATTGATTGGTACAGTTCCAGAAACAAAAAATAATATTACAAGGACGTTAACAATCACAAACAAAACATTTGATGGATTGAATCTACTTACAATATACAACAAATATATTTCCCTTAAACGTACCCACACTCCTCATAATACCCTATCCATTTTTTACTAGAATATTAAATGTACATAAACCGATCGGAAAAAACGCATTCAGCAAAATTCCAGGAAAAATTGCCACTTTTTTAAACTGCCTGAACCTGTACATAAACAGGACATTGCTTCCGCCGAAGCTCTGCAACCCTTCTAGCTAACTCTGGGAGTGATTTGGTAACACTTAAAAAGCATGGAGGTTGGCGTTCTTCTGCAGTTGCAGATGGATATACCGACGACTACTTATCGAATAAGATTAACATTTCTCAAAAAATCCTGACAAACCCAGAACAGCAGGCTAATACTCGCTGAAAAAACACAACTGAAGTGTTAAGTAATTACGACCAAATAAATGAATTGCCAGTTTATCTAGATAATTCTAATACACCCTCAACTTCATCCATAGAAATAAGTCACCATAATGTTAGCACTTCAAACACCTACCAAATGCCTATAAATTCTGGTATTACTATCCATAATTGTGCTCAAGGGATAATTAACATTAATTACTATAATGAATAAATTCGTACATTTTTACTACTTAAGTTTCTAATAAAATTATGTCTGTATTTAAAAAATTAAAGCTTTTTGTTATATTTTCCTATACTTTGTTTTTTTGGTAGGCGAAAAACATTTGTGTGTCACACATGCAGAAAACATTCTTTAGCAGCACTTAGCTATTAGCTGCCTCGCTTCGCTCGCTCGTGCAGCTGATAGCCGAGGCCTGCTAAAGCTCATTTTCTGCCCTTGTGACACAATATACTCTAGACGTTCAAATTATGGACCAAATGAACTTTGTAAGAATTACATTTTTGTTGTTTTTAAAACATATCTTTGCGAAATCCCATTATCTACTGCAACGGCTCTTGAGGAAAGGTATAGGGTTTTCGTGCAACTGTAAAATCACGTTCAACTTAATACCTGCGAAACTTCTCGGACGATCTCTAACATGCCCCAACTGTCCATACTTTTTTATGATTTTACAGACAGTCGTCAAAAATAAGAGGTTCTCCAAGCGGATATTTATTATTAAAATAAATGTAGGTAAGTGTTCTGTCACAACAACCACTAATCATAATAATTTCTATTCCTTTTGCCTCCGAAAAACGTTGAACCGTTTTGTCATTTACTCGTGACAGGATAAATCAAATAATGAAACTTTAATAATCTGACTGCAAGTAGTTGTTTCACCTCTTTCTTCATTCAAGTATTATCACGTGAAGCCAGTGATTGGTTTGCCTTTTTTGCCTGGTCCAGAGAACCACCATATTCAGTATCTTTTTTCTTGGTACAACGTTTTTTCTTGTGATAACTAATTCTTCACTACGAAATAGCACAATTCCACGCATTTTTTGTTACCTTTAACAATAATTATTATCTGGAGGACCATTGGCCCAAAAAGCTGAACCTGTGCATATTACTTGAATAATAATTTCATGATGTATCCAAATCCACTGAAAAATTAAGGTGATTGTATTTTTTAAAAAACATGTCTTTGAAACAAATCAATTTAACCTGTCTGAGCGTTTTTCGAAAATTCCTACAGGGATTTTTTTTTTTTATATATATATATATATATATATATATATATATATATATATATATATATATATATATGAATGGGAAGAATATCGAGGGGACTGGTAAACAAAATGGAAGAAATTTAATGGACATAGCCCTCAGAGAGAAGTGTTAACTGTAGACACGTGTTTCGGGCTCTCGGCCCTCATCAGTACGGTGAAGAAGTGCAAGGATGAACAACGCTCGGTAGAAAACGACAAATCAACGGAGTCAACAAACAGAAGCCAGCCGCACATTTGTGGTTTAGGTTAGCAGACCCTGCATTCCAGGGCAACAACCAACGTCACCACAAATGTGCGGCTGGCTTCTGTTTGTTGACTCAGTTGATTGTCGTTGTCTACCAAGTGTTGTTCATCCTTGCACTTCTTCACCGTACTGATGAGGGCCGAGAGCCCGAAACACGTGTCTACGGTTAACACTTCTCTCTGAGGGCTATGTACATTAAATTTCTTCCGTTTATATATATATATATATATATATATATATATATATATATATTTTGTGTTCTTTAGGATACAAAGTTCTGTTCAACTGAAGAGAAATAAAAGACGAAAGGTAAATAGATACATATATTAAACCAGAGTTACAATTCCAACTTGTGTTTGAAAAGGAATTCGATAGTCAATTATTTCACAAACAATGATAGAGGTTATAGGTTATAGCTTATTTTGGAATAACCTAGGCAAACCAACATGTCTCAAAAATATATCTATATGGTCTATTCTAGTAATCTCCAAGTCATATTGTCGGGACCAATATGTTCAGGGTGTCCCTGGACTTCCTCTTTTCCTCTCGGGAATGTATAGATGGGGTCAAAATATCACCAGTACTTCATATAACTTTTGTTCCTAAAAGCCTTGGTTACCATGTTACGGGCCCTCAAAGTTACAAAATGAAAAATGTTTTTCTTTGATAACTTTCAAAGTGAATATTCAAATCATTTTGGTGATTGACTAAGCAAATGAATTCCTTCGATGAGCTTTCATGCAGGAGTCAGTTGTTTTGATACAAAGTCAGGAACGGATTACCCCCGATGGTCCAAACCCCAAAACGTTGAAATGACTGCGATTTGTCAATATGTTTTAACAAAACAAGGTTACCTGGACAATTTCCTGAATAAAAGTACTCGTGTGGAAAATCGATCGGAGCAACGATTTTTGATAAATATGCATTGTTCGACGACATCCAACCTGAGATGTCTACCATTATTCGAAAAGATTAATTTGAAATAAAAATAGAAATGATAGGTACAATGTTCATAACGAATTTTTATCATGCAAACACGTTTACCTTACAAAACTCATGGTGTAAATAATCAATCGCAAGCCTCAAGAGCAAACAGAAATGCAAAATCCGCTACAAAAACTGCTCGATATGACCCCCGTCTCTCTCAATACATTTTCTTAGTCGGCGCAAACACCCTCTCTGCACTTGAAATAACATGCCAGGGTCGTTTCGTATGGCTTCACAATGTAATGTAATTCTATTCAACAAGGCATCTCTGGTGTGAATAGGTGTAGCGTAAACGAGGCTTTTTAGATGCCCCCACAGAAAGAAATCCAATGGATTTAAATCCGGAGACCGCGGTGGCCATGAATATGGCCCACCTCTACCAATCCATCTATTGGGGAAAATCTGGTTCAGATGGTCCCACACAATCAAACTAAAATGAGGAGGAGCGCCATCATGCATAAACCACATATCTCTTCGGGTTTGCAATGGAACATGTTCCAAAAGTAATTCAAATCGTTCTGAATGAACTCCAAATAACGTTCTCCATTCAATCGGTCATGTAGAACGAATGGTCCTATAAGATGGTTTCCTATGATACCAGCCCAAACATTCACGTTGAATTCCCGTTGGTGTTTGGTTTGCAATATCCCATGGGGATTTTCCTCGGCCCATATGTGGAGATTATGAGAGTTGATTACTCCATCTCTACTGAAACCTGCTTCATCAGTGAATAAAACTCGAGTAATAAAAGTCATATCCATTGCTTATCCAGGAACCAATTGGCATATTCCAGTCGTGCTGGAAAATCTTCAGGTGTCATGGCATGTACCTTCTGGATGTGATATGGGTGGAGCAGTTGTTCCCTAATTATTCTATGAATAGTGGACTTGGATGTATGGAACTGTTCTGATAGGTTTCTGATGCTCATTGAAGGATCATCAGCGACAGCTTCCAAAATATTTTCCTCCAATACAACGGTATGCACAGCCCTATACTAGGAGCGCCCTCACCACCTCGTTTTGGCAAAATTGAACCTACAATAATATCGAAATAAAACAACAGGCTCCAATTAATTATCCATTAGACATACCTGTCTCCCTCAAGCTGCGATCGACACGCTCGAACGTTTCTCTTGCCGGTAACGTTCGATTGCGAAAATGCTCGGCATACAGACGACCGGCTTCTGCAGCATTACCAAATGCTCGTCCATACAATGCATGCATATCTGCATATTCGTTGAATGTAAATTGTTCGGCCATATCAAAACACTTCAAACTGTCCTATTAGAATATTGACAATACAATGACAACGCACCACTCAACAAAACAAAATCGCATTCCAGTTGTCATTTTTTATCCACACTAATTTTATTTCTTTCTACAAGGTGTTTTTGTCAACATCTGTGGAAGAAATGGAACATAAATTTATTCATCGGATATTTTTCACCTATTCATGTGCAGCCGTTTTTGTAGTTTATTCGTTTGCTGTTTATTAGTTATGTGTTCCGATGTGCGTTTTTTCAGCTAAATTTATCTTCGGGTTAAAGATTTTCTCCCATGAAATTATACTCATCAGTGAAACTCCTCAACATTTAAGCTGTGAATACGAATTTGCAACATCCAAATGTTGAGTTTCATGAGATCCAGATAACACAACACGAAACCTGCTTATTCCACGCGTACATACAAAATATGGACTGAATTCGATATTTCATAGTGGAGTAGCTTGTTAGTTCAAAAACATCACGAATCTACATAACTTGATATTTCATTTGAAAAAATATCTACATTGCGAATGAAACTTTCAACTAGGTAAGTACTGTACTTTTTGTTTACGACTTTATTTTAGCATATTTTGGATTATCCCTGTTGTAAATGTTGTTGAATTAACGTTAGCATTAGTATTTCTACTGTGAAATTTTTTCATTTCAAGTAATGGTGGACGATCGGGTTTGATGTCGAGTAAAACTGCATTTTTATTAAGAATCGTTGCTCCGATCGACTTTCCACACGAGTACTTTTATTCAGAAAATTGTCTACGTAACCTTATTTTGTTGAAAATTATTGAAAAATTATCTGTCATTTCAAAGTTTTGGGGTGTGGACCATCGGGGGTAGTCCGTCCCTGACATTGTAGCAGAACAACTGACTCCTGCATGAAAGCTCATCGAAGGAATTCATTTGTTTAGTCAATCACCAAAATTTAGATGATTTTGAATATTCACTTTGAAAGTTATCAAAGAAAAACATTTTTCATTTTGTAACTTTGAGGGCCCGTAACTTGGTAACGAAGGCTTTTAGGAACAAAAGTTATATGAAGTACTGGTGATATTTTGACCCCATCTATACATTCCCGAGAGAAAAAGAGGAAGTCCAGGGACAACCTGTATATCTTCAGAACTCTCTTTTCGCCAATTGAGGGAATTAACCCTATGATACATTTCCATCACCCAAATTAAGGAGTTGTCGACGACTACAGGGCCTAGTGACCGGCCAGAATCTTTTTGTGTGCACACATACCGAATCAACCCGTTACCATCCTCGGCCACTCTTTACTACAGCATGTCTTCCTATGAAGATAGGGAAAATGAGATTTATGCGTAGAGCCGTAGCAATGCAAACATACTCATTTCGAACATTTATCAATTTAGCGATTAAATTTCCACAATGAGCCATGGCCATGTACTAAAATCATCTCCGGATATTAAGGTGGCAATGATAGGATTCAACTGATATGACCCTAGATATATTCTTCAAATTAATGATTCCAGATTCAAATCGGAAACCGTTTCCAAATTTAAATTTTCCTATCTTCTTTGAATTCCAAGATGATAGATTATTAAAAAATTCACTAGTCTGATATCTTACCAAAAATTCCTATAGAATTTACTCCCGACAACGTGTGTGAATAGTCCACTAATATATTTACCTCGCCACACATCAATAAGGAGTTTGCAGTGACCTCGCCCGCTGATGGGCAGGAATCTTTTTGGGTGCACCTGTTCCCACAAACCCGTTACTTTCCACGGTCACTCTTTACGTTAATAAGTTGGTCGGGTGGTAGAACCAGGATTTAGAGCTTATTTCCACGGTCACTCTTTAGTGTTAAAGCTTGGCAAGTGGTAGACCGGGAATTCCATGGTCACTCTTTTGTGTTAATACTGTTTGCCCAAGTGGTAGAACCGGGATTTATTTATTATATTTTACTGGATGTTATAAGTAAGACAGACTAATTTTCTAATTTTGGTCGAAAATGCTGACTCCATAATTTAACTCGGTGATACCGAATGGACTATAAAGTTTTGATCACATAAAAGAATAGTTGATAACTCTGAATGGTAATAAAAATGTAATTTAGTTATAACTTCTATCCGTTACGGACCTGGGCTTCCCGAAGGTAATTGTATTGAACTTGTAGATTCCATTTTGGATCCGTCCTCTTCTTTCCAGTACCAAGGAGTAAATCCTTCCTCTGGATATGTTTTCAGTTCAGGTGCTGGAATTCGACTGCCTTACGACTGACTCTGGGCTTGCTTATATAGGAAAAAGGCCGTATCTAAGGAGACTGAATTCGTTTCCAAGATTTCTAAAATCCTCTACTGAAACTTGCCAATATTCGAATCTCCCGAGTGGATTTGAATCTGAAACTTCTATACTAGTGATCTAAGATGTCTGTTGTACAATTAGAACCAGATTTCTCTTCGGAATAAATACCGCATTTAGCCCAATTTCGGCTAAAAAGTTTGGTTCTTGACATACCACGCTTCAGGACAATTTTTACTTTGAACTCTATTTTCAGCTCCTAAGCTCTGTAGGGTGGGTAAAAAAGCATATCAGCTTGATGAGAACAGCGAATTCTTTCATTTGACGTATTGGATTACTAGAGAAATATTCTAGGAAGATGACAGGGTAGCGTAGAAGTTGAAATGCCATCCCTACATGTTTCCTAGATTGGGTTTTTATAACTCTAAAGTTAATATTCCTTCTATCAGCTTGATATAAAGTACCTGGAGTTGCTTTTGCTATGTCCAAAGTTACTCTTATCTGTATCAACTTGATGAATAAAGTGTATTCTTTCATTCAGGATGTGAAATCAGCAGAGAGATGTTAAAGAAAAATTACAGGGTAACGTAGAAGTTGAAGGTATCCCCTATATGACATAGAAGAACTCACTACTATCAATAGGAACATGGTGACTAGCATTATATAGAAGAGCTGAAGAAAGTGAAGTACAATTATTTTTGTCTGAATCAAGACCACATTAGCACAAAATCACGTGAAACTCTCTCCAAAGTAAATGTAGTAAATCTTGAAGAAGTGACGAAACTAAAAAACGAAAATTGCTTACTGCACACTGAACTGAGAGAAATAAGGGTTCACCAGAAGAATGAAATAACAACAAAAAGCACTAACCTGCCAATCAATCCAGGTAAACAGCAACAAAAGGATAATTGCACCACCAGGAAACTCGCTAACTGTAATGATAAATCCTCCATAAGAAAAGGAAAAATTTTGATAATAGCCAATCAGTATGGAAAAAATTTTGCGGAAGTTTTAAATAGATTAACTAATGAGGTATATCTGATTCAGTCAATAATAAAACCCAATGCAAACAATAAAGTATTAATTGAGACAGCAGTCAAAAATGCAGCTCACTTCACTAAAGATGACGTAGTGATTCTGTGGCCAAATGAAATCAGCGCAACCTAAAAGAAGAATTCCTTGACAAATCAACTCCCACAAACTCGATTATAATCACCGAACCTTATCGTTACGGTTACACGAATATTTACAATGATGATATATACAATAACAACCTAGATTTCTTCAAAGCACTGCATCAGGTGCATCTACATCATCATTTACTGGAATGTAACAATTCTTTGAGAAGATCTAACTTCAATACAAGTCGCTATCTACCAAGCTTGAATAGGAGAGGAGTCTTCTTCCTATCTAAGGCTATAATATCTCGCATGGATGTGATAATGCAGTCGAGCAAAGAGGTATCATACCTCCAAACCACCAAAAATCCCACTAATCATCAGCTACCTTCATATCCCTCACCTTCAGGCGAGGATGACAACATGTTGAATAATACTTCATCTGATTCTTTTTTAGAGCCAACAAAAAAGACACTGACGTCACTGTGATTTTACTAAACATTCAGTCGGTGAGAAACAAGGTAGATGAATTGAATTTACTATTAGATAACTATAAATATCCGGATTTAATACTTCTCACTGAACATTGGTTGAAACCGGAAGAACCTCTATATGTGCCTCATTATAAGTTAATTCCAAAGTATAGTCGCATAAGATCTACTCATGGAGGAACTTTAGCCTTAGTGAACGAAGAACTAGTATGTAGTTTCATCAATGTTGATAGATTTAATCACTTACTAGTGGAGAGAGAGTTTGAATTTTCTATAATTCACTGCCCAGAACTGAATCTTTTTGTATTGTGTTTCTACAGGCCTCCCACATGTGACATTAGTATCTTTTTAGAGAGGATGGAAGTTCTTTTATACCTAATACCCATTAATGCTAATATAATTCTAGCAGGGGATTTAAATATCAACTATCTAGAAAAAACATCCTCAAATGCACAACTATTATCAACCCTGCTAGACTCCTTCAACTTATGCATGCATGTAGATTCACCAACAAGAATCTCAAACTCCTCCGCCACAATCATTGATTATATTTGTACAAATGTAAATAGTACTAGTTGTTCTGTTGTAAATTCTGGTCTATCTGACCATGAGGCCATTTTTTGTAAGATACCATTAAAAAAAAAATCTCAAAAATCCTCCACGTAAAGGTAGAATCCTCAGTAAAAGTAATTTTAATAGGTTCTCACAACTCTGTGCAGATGCAGATTGGTGTAGCATTTTGTTAAGTGACGATCCCTTGGACGAATTTCATAAAGTAGTAAAGACAATCTTCAACAGGACATTCCCCATTCGAATTTTGAAAGAGAAACAAAATAAACCGTGGATAACCAAAGGACTTAGAACCTCAGCCAAAAACATGCTTGCGCTTCATCAAATTAGAAAACATGTCACCAATGACAACGTATATTTCACTAATTACTTTAACAGATACAGAAACATTTACAGGACAGTTATTAAAAAAGCAAAAAACACATACTATTCAAGCAGAATAGCTCAATCTGCAGCAAACCCACCGAAAACAAAGCTCTGACGAACTGAACTCCTTCTATTGTTCAGTGGCAGCAAAACTATCTGAGAATATTACTGTGAAAACTGATCCAATGATATACTTAAAAAAAATATCTGTTCAAGATTCTTTCTTTTTTGAACCCACGGACATTCAGGAAATAAAATAAATTTTCAGAGAAATAAAAAACAAAGTTTCTTCTGGGTGGGATGATCTTTCTCTCAGAATAATTGATAAATTGCCGGATGGTGCAATACACATTTTGGCAGAGGCAATTAATATTTCATTCTCCCAAGGATCATTTCCTGCCTGTTTAAAATTGCCACAGTAATTCCACTATATAAAGGCGGAGATCATGATGTCCCTGCCAATTTTAGACCGATATCCCTGTTACCAATCCTATCAAAAATAATAGAAAAACTGGTAAAAATAAGGGTATCATCCTTCCTGATCAAGTTTAACATACTAAGTTCCAATCAGTTTGGCTTCCAAGCCTCAAAAAGCACAAATGATGCAATTTTTTCCTTTCTAGAAAATCTTTACCTTAATCTGAATGATAGAGAGGCAGCTGCGGCAGTTTTTGTGACTTATCTAAGGCGTTTGACTGCATAAATCACAGAATACTGCTGAAAAACTTGAAATATATGGATTCAGAGGCAATGCATTGTCTTGGTTTAGATCTTACTTAACTGAACGTCGCCAAAATGTCTCACTTAATGGAATTGAATCCAATGAATGTGCTGTCAACTCTGGTGTCCCACAGGGCTCGGTTCTGGGACCTCTGTTATTCTTGTTGTATGTCAACGATCTGAATCAGTTGGACATCCAGGGTAAATTAACAATGTTTGCGGATGACACCACTATCCTATGGCATGATAAATCAATTACCGATCTATTCGATCACATCAGTGTGGATGTAATAAGGGTGAAAGAGTGGTGCGATGCAAATCTCCTATCATTCAATGTCAACAAAACGAACATCGTATCATTCAGATGTAACATCAGGGAGGTTTCATTAGATGATGGAATAATTAGCAATGCCGCGGAAAATAAATTTTTGGGATTACTTATTGATGAAAAGTTAAGATTCGAAAGCCACATTAACAAGTTGTGCAAAAGATTAGCATTGGGTTGCTTTGCCGTAGTGTTTCTCACGAACTGGATATTGCTAATGCTAGGAAGGTTTATTTTTCATTAGTAGAGTCACATCTACGCTATGGCATATGCTTTTGGGGTATATGTTCGCATCAACTGTTTGAAAGGGTCTTTACCCTCCAAAAAAGAGCCATTAGATGTTTATGTAAAGCCAAATGCCGCGATTCATGTAGACCATTGTTTTTAGAGCAAAGGATTTTAACACTGGCAGGTCTTTTCATTTTAGAGACAGTATGTCTAATTCACAAGAAATACAGAAATGAAATAAACAAACTCTTCTTAGTATATAATACACGTTTAAGACACCATATTGCTCTACCCGTCCCTACGTCAGCTCTTACTCAAAATTCCCTTATTTACAAGAGCAAAAAATTATTCAATCACCTACCCAGCAATTTAAAAGAAATACAAAGTGTATTTAGATTCCGAAAAGAAGTGAAAGAGTTCTTGGTTGTGAGGGCCTATTATACTACAGAGGAATTTTACGAAGATCAATTTAACTTAGACTGTAATTAATGTGATCAAGTAAGATGCAACCTTTTAGATTTTCCATTTTATTTTTAAATCATTAGTTAATGTCGACACTAATCTTTTATTTGTATTATTTATTTACTATCTTGTGTATTGTCAAAAAACTGTTGTTAACGTGTGTATATTGGCACTATTAACTTTTTGCCTTTTTACCTTTTAAATTTAGGATTCCAGACTTTGTCAATGAGATGTATATATCTTCGGACAAAAAGTATATTTGATGATATATGCTTATATTTGTTTTTTTTCTACATCTAAAGTTATTATTTTGATCAGCTTAATTATGAAAGTATATTCTACCATTTAGGATGTCCTTTCAGCAGAGAAATATTATTGGAACATTACAAGGTATCTTTGAAGTCGAGTTGAGTACCCCCATCTTTATAATGTTCCCAGATTTGTTTTTGCTGGCAGTAAAATTGATATTTATACCCTCAGTTTAATCAATGAAGTGTGTTTTTCAATTCTAGATGTTAAATTGTTAGGAAATTATGATTTGGAGATGGCAGCGTAGTGCTGAAGTTGAATCGTAGGAAGTACAAACAAAGTTACATATGAAGCGTATGGACCTCATACCTATGAAGTGATTCATACTCACCTTGTTCTCTTCATACAGTCCTAGACTTGTTATCAGTTGTGCAATTCCAAACTTCAAATGCAAAAGAGGAAAAGAATCATTAAGGGAATTTTACTTACTTTCTGATAAGTTCTTGGCATCGGAAAACTCTTCTAGTGGGGGGCAGATGATGGTTCCATTTGCTTGGTATGTTCTTCTGAATGATCTTTCCATCCTTAGTCAATGCTCTGATGTTTTCCATAGTTGACTAGCTTTTATTATGGAAAAAAACACTCCCTTAAGAAATGTGTGTAATCTAACCCGTCTCAGTCTCTCCCTGAATTTGTATACCATTTTATTGAAAAGAAAAGAGATGGAAATTCAAAATGAAAAAACTTGATAAAATAGTTAAAGTAGATACCAACCTAACAACACCCCAAGGTGACCCGTCTCAGTCTCCCCCTGAATTTCAATACCTTTCATTTGAAATTAAAGGAATTAAAATAAAAATAAAAACTTTCTCCAAAATACTCGACAGGAGTATAATGAGATGTAGATTTTTGAGACATACCCATAAATTCCAGGGTATCTCGCCTCCTCCCCCTGAGTGTTCAAAACCAAAAATATTTTTTTTAAAACAAAAACAAAATCGGGAATATCAAACACAATCTTTTAATCCTCTAAACTACAAGAGATGAAATATCAAACACAATATTTAATCCTCTAAACTACAAAAGATGAAATTATCAAATAACATTTTTTTCGCAAGAGAACTAAACTGGCATTGACTTTTTTCTACTGGCGTTGCCTTCCTCTTTTCCGCCGTTGCTGGTGGTTAATAACTCCGTTACTTGTGTGGGACGCATTAACTCCGAAGGAGAACCCACGGATACTTTTTGTACCCGTGTTTCTTGGTACCCTTGGCTGGCTAGGTGATCGTTCTTCTCCAGGTTAGTCGATAATTCTATCAGACCTGAAATAAGGTCCATCGCTCTCGAAAAACTCGCTACACTAGTTTTCAATCCGAAGGGCAATACCTTGTAGACAAAACTACGGCCATTATATAAAAATGCGGTATACTGCCAACTCTGCCTTTCCATTGGAATCTGCCAATAGCTGGAGGTTAAATCTAAAGAAGTTAATAAGTGCAATTATGAAATCTTTGTAGGAGTTCGTCAATGGCAGGTGGATTTTCTATATCAGAAATCATTCTACTATTCAATTCTCTAGCATCAAGACAAATTCGGACACTCCCGACTTTCTTCCTTACCACCGTCATTGGACTGGAATAAGGCGATGCAGCCCTAATTATTACTCCCAATTCCTCCATTTCTCAATTTTGCTTCCTGTCTTGAGTGAAAACGGAACTAGATAGGATTTCTTCACGAAATTGTCTTGTACCTTCATGATGATCTTGTGTTGATACAACGATGTTAGACTAGGCTTTTCACTGAATAATCCAATATACTTAATAAGTAGATCTTCCAACCTTTTCCTTTCGGAGATCTTCACATGTGCCTAGTTGCTCTTTCCTTGAATATGTTCTTTACCAATAACAGCAACAACATTGATGTTGGTGTGAAAAACCTCAAACTCCTCTGGTTCGAAATGGAATTCAGGTCATTCTTCCTGTACAGTTGTAAAAGGAATATTTAGACTATATCTTGATGTCGTAACGTTCATGATTTAGTTAGGAAACATATTTTACAATAATATCGATACATCCAATCTATGCCAAATATTAACGGCTGTATTAGATTGGGTATAACTAAACACAGATGTGGAAAGTCTGATTGGATAGGAATACAGGAAACCAAATTTGTTTATTTACCCTTTTACTTTTTTGGTGTAAAGCTCCATTAATCTGTAGGGCCTTCATGAAAAGGGTGTGTAACCTTATTTGTGACTGTAATTCTTGCTGTAGTTGTTCTGAAATACATGTTACTTCACTTCCCGTATCGATAAGTACCGAAATTTCTCTCTCTCCTATCAGTACATTAGCTTCTGGTAAGGGTTCTTTTTGTGGATTGACTCCTTGTATATATGACAACCCATCTCCCATAGTCTTACCTATTGCCTTAACTGGTTCTTTTATCCCTTGTTTCCTTGCTCCCAATCCATCTCCCTTCTTCCATCCCATCTTTTCCATAATCAAATATCCCTTATTCGTCTCGGTTCTAGCCTTAACTCCCTGATAAGATCGTCCTGAATTGGCTGCAGTCGAACTCGACGATCCCTTTAATTCGACTGACTCCTGTTTTCCGAACCCCTTACCTCAGGTTGGATTTCTATAAGGATGAAATCTTTGCCTGATAACTTTGACTCGTTTTCCTCCGGTTCTCAAAGGTGCGACCTTGGCTTTCTTTTCCAGAGCGATGTTTGTCCCTCTCCCTAGAATATCTTCTTGTTTATAAAAAAATTCGGATGCAGACATTATGGTTTTGTCAGGTACTAACGCCCATAATCCCTGTACCTCCTTGGGAAAGTGCGTCATTAATTTAGCAACCAAATGACTTTCTCTGATTGGTTCCGTCAGTAGTCGAGATAAATTTACAAAATGAGCAAAATGATTATACATAGTGCCTTTCTAAACACTCCAACAAGTGTAACTGATGTCTTCCCGGAGTTTTTCCTGTTCCTCCTCCGACCAATATTACTTCAAGAAGGCATCCTTGTACTCTTCTTGGTTCGCCAATCCCAATTGTAAAGCCCCATCCAGCATCGGGTCGGTCCCTCGAGAAATTCCTTGACCGTATGTAGCTTGGATCTGCCCGTAGATTTTAAACAGTCGAAATATCGTTCCAGTTCCTCCAGAAATCGTACTGGGTGTTTATTTCCATCCGCTCGAAACCGGGGAATGATAGGTGCGTGCGTAATATTATCGCACTCCCCTTATCGCTATTGGTATGGGTTAGATCCAGATGCCTTTCTATAGTAGGTCGGGGAGCTTCTTTGTTTCCAATTAATAAATGACTCATTAATTTTTTATTTCCTTCCTGGATCGACAATAATGCACTAGTCAGTGCTTCCTTTCGTTGACCACTATCTTGCATTTGTTCCTGGACTTTGCCCAAACCGTCTCTTAATTTTGTCTGTTGATTTTCCATTGTCTCCTGTAACATTCCACTTAGCGACCCCTTCTCTTCCGACCGGTGGTTTATTGACTCCGGGTTATCTGAAAAATAACAATTTGTACGTATTCCTGCGTTTTTTCCTTCAGTTGATCAGATTTTATTGACTTTGTATCCTGGTCACGGCACCACTGTAACCGAACCCACCCCGGTCTCACCTATTTCGTAAAATTTCTGTTTTTTTTTACCTTCTTTTTTTATTTTTTTTATGTGATCGTTTAGACTGTCAGCTCCTCTTCTCAGGTAGCAGGATCTGCACTCCATCTGCTCTCAGAAGATGGCTTGTTTTTTTTTCGGCTCAGCCTAAAATAGTATTTTTTTATCGGCACACAGACTTATATAAATAGATCCTCAATTTTCCCACGTTGTATATATATATATATATATATATATATATATATATATATTTGTGTTCTTTAGGATACAAAGTTCTGTTCAACTGAAGAGACGAAAGGTAAATAGATACATATATTACAACCAGAGTTACAATCCCAACTTGTGTTTGAAAAGGAATTCGATAGTCCATTATTTCACAAACAATAATAGGGGTTATAGGAGTTCAGCTCGTTTTGGAATAACTTCCCGTTTGAATCTATGATTGGTCAACATTGTGAGATTCTAAGTACGTTATAGACCTAGACAAACCGCCATGCCTCAAAAATATATATATATATAAATATATATGATCTATTCTAGTAATCTCCAAGTCGGGACCAATACGTATATCTTCAGAACTCTCTTTTCGCCAATTGAGGGAATGAACCCTATGATACATTTCCACCACTCAAATCAAGGAGTTGTCGACGACTACAGGGCCTAATAGTGACCTGCCGGAATCTTTTTGTGTGCACACATACCGAATCAACCCGTTACCATCCTCGGCCACTCTTTACTACAGCATGTCGTCCTATGAAGATAGGGAAAATTTGATTTATGCGTAGAGCCGGGATCCATGTCTTAGCAGAGAGTAACATTGTAGCAATGCAAACATACTCATTTCGAACATTTAGCGATTAAAATTCCACAATGAGCCACGGTCATGTACTAAAATCATCTCCGGACAACTATACCTTGGAGATTAAGGTGGCAATGATAGGATTCAACTGATATTCTTCAAATTAATGATTCCATATTCAAATCGGAAACCGTTTCCAAATTTTAATTTTCCAATTTTCACAATATTCTTTGAAGATGATAGATTGTTGTTAAAAAATTCACTAGTCTGATAACTTACCAAAAATTCCTATAGAATGTAATCCCGCAACGTGTGTGAATAGTCCACTAATATATTTACCTCGCCACACATCAAGGAGTTTGCAGTGACCTCGCCCGGTGATGGGCAGGGATCCTTTTGGGTGCACCCGTACCCACAAACCTGTTAGTTTTCATGGTCACTCTTCACGTTAATAAGTTGGCCGGGTGGTAGAACCAGGATTTAATGCTTATTTCCACGGTCACTCTTTTGTGTTAATAATGTTGGCCCAAGTGGTAGAACCGGGATTTATTTATTTATGGCAAGAAGCAACACTGGGACAATGGTAAACATATTCAGTTCCATTATTTCACAGTTGTTCTGAAAATCTAAATTTTACTCGATGTTATAAGTAAGACTTAGACTAATCTTGGCCGAAAATGCTGACTCCATAATTTAACTTGTTAGATTGATCCCCTATCTTCTGATTCTCAAGTATCTATAATGTCGAAGTTCGTCCAGAAGTGAATTGTTGTGTTATCTTCAGTTTCATCACTTCTGATCATTTCTGCATTATCATTCAGAGTTAGCATACATACTTCAATGTTTCATGGCTGAGATAAGTTTTTGCTCATCATAATTTGATCAAAACTCAGCTCTTCTTTCGACTATCATTATAAACTTCAAAAGTTTCACTTTGCCCGTAGATACCTTTTTGATATACAGAATTTGTTTGGATTAGCACAGAGTTGATATTCATAAACCGCACAGTTATGCGACTTTCGTTGTTGACACAGAGTTCTTTAAGCAGTGACCAATTAAAATCTTTAATGAAATTGTTCAGAATTTTTCCATAGTGGGAGTGCCAGTATAATCAGATTTTTTTTTCTTTTTGAACTTATTAGTAACTTTAGGATTTGTTTTCAGTCCAGTCCGAACATCATGCAATCCACCAAATACTATTACATAAAAATAATATAGTTCTTCGTCAATAATAAAACTCTGCTACAGTTTGAGTTGTGTTGCACAATAGAAGCAGTATTTTGAGATTTTTCCAACGCATTTGATTGCAGAACTTGTACTATTGTGGATTCAGAGGTGTAGCAAACAAATTGCTGGCTTCATATCTCTCCAACAGAGTTCAGATGGTTACATTTTAAAAGGATATGTCGGATCATTCAAATATAATAATAATAGGACGTTTATTAATCCAAATTCACAACATAACAAAAAATAAAGAAATAAATCCAGTAATAACCAAAATAGGTTAATTTGAGATTAAAGGACTTATAAATTCAGCTTTTTGATACGAAATCAGGTGCTGTTGCTGGTGTTCCTCAAGGTTCGTTACTCGGGCCAACATTTTTTTTTTAAATGACCTCAGTTAAATCAACACTGACGAAAAATTTACTTATTTTTTATAGCAAATACAAAAATACTGCAATTCCTTTGGTATTTCGAAAAACTCTTAGAAATGCACTCAAAAAAAGGACATTAAAGCCTGCAGGAATATTATAGTGGCTATTTCTCTCATTATTTTTTAACCAATCAAATGGCCGAAATTTCAAACAGAGATCAGTTGTATAGTGATAAATGTCTTCTCGCTGTTTTATACTGATAAAACCACAGTAGATTCGAGATTGTTTTGCGACAAAACCACTTTTTTTTTTAATTTTCCCCCAAGCAATTTGCCTCTAGGAAATTCAACTCGTGGAATTTGCGGCGCCTTATTATCAAAGATTAAACCAGTCAAGCTTCGCTTTCGTGGTTTAATCAGATAAGACTGCAAATCGCATTAAGTAAATTTCCAGGCAAAATTCTTTCTCGAAAATTTCAAGAAAAATTGGGCGATAAAACCCGTAGCACTGATGGTATTACCCTCGACAATCTCGCTTAGCATTAATTTATGTGACTAGCCTCATACACATCCTCATATTATTTCTACCGATCATTTCAACTGCTGTATTATGTTTAATTGTGAATTGAGTTTGGTATATTATTTTTAATGTATAGTTTTGACAAAGACTGACCATGGTAAACGTTATTTCTTGTATATTTTAAATTTAACATTTTTTTTTATATTGTTTTGACAAAGTCAGCAAGATATATCTTACTATAATTTTGGTAAACATTGCTTCTCGTATATTTTGTCATATAATAATAATAATAATAAAATCAGAAACCATAGTGTCCCCTACTATCAGAATTGTATTTCTATAATGATGACCACCTTGTAACTCTGAATCACTATCAATTTGTTTTGCTATAGAATGGTATCCTTATAGAGTAAGATCCCAGATCCCCCAGACCTACGTCATTTTAGCAAATCTGAAATGTTGACAATAAATAGTGTAATGTGTAGTGAAGAACGTATGTGTACTCGCTAGCTTGAAGCGGGGCCCTTTTACAGGTAGCACGTACAAAAGGTACATAAAAACTCTACCTCACCTATTTTCAAGTATGATATCTGGTTTTTATATGTTTTACAGAATATTGTTAAAAACTAATATTTATTATTGCCACTTTCCGTGGGCCTTAACTTCCGCCAGAAGCTCTTGTAAAAGTTTTGGTGTACTGTGGCTAATAAATCATAAGCATGTGTTACATGCTCTTAATGTAATCTTTACTTACTAGTTCATCGCCGGCCGCATGGGCGGGTAAATTAGTCGACAATTATTTGCCGAGTTGTACCAAAATATTGAACGGCGTCGAAAAAAAATCAATAATTGAGCAAATATATGTCCTATCTTGATAAAATTCTCACATATTATATTGAAAAGTATATGAAGCATTTTATATGGAAACGTTTATATAGATAATAAAGGTGACCATTGGAAAATACGTTCACAATTTTTATTAATTTCAAGAGCATGTTCCAGAATGCAAGGCGGGATGTTGAATACGTGTTTTGCAGTAAACTGTAGTTTTTCGTCCGTTTGGTATTCCTCAGTCAATACATACTTTGCAGTCAGAATTGGACTTCTGGAGATTTATTGCGTGAAATCCTCCATTCGAACGCATCTTCTCAATATTTCTTCTTAGAGGAACTCCTAATGTTCCCAATCAATTGTGTAGGTACAGCCTTTAAGTATGTCCCTAGACAATCCGTACTAACGTCTCGTTATTTTAACTGAGAAACCGGCTACGCTCGACTAAACCAAAATTCGTACTGATTATTCGAAATGTGAAGTGTGTTTTGTCATAAAATAAAAAAACATCGACCTGAAACCGTAGATATTCCCATATAAAAAAGCGGGAAATTTTGGCATGCATGACATGACAACAAGTTGATATTGGTGGTGTCATGTCATGCCGTGCGACCTCAAGGACAGATCACCCGATATTAAAATACGACCAATTGGATTCATCACCAACGTCATATCACACATGTCCACGACGGCAAAGGATTGAAGTTCATAAAAAATTAGGTGAACTATGTTATAGCAGCAAACCTAAATTTTATATATGTTGCTTGGGGTACTATTTCAAGACCTTTTGTGAGCAGCCAGACCAATCCGAAGGGCCAAACATCCCCCCAGACACGATAAAAGTGTTTCACTATGAGTATGAGCTTGAGGGCATTATTCATGTCCATGAGTGCAAGTGAAAGCATTAGATGGCTTTTTGAGATTAATACAGCTTCATGAAATTGAGGTTGTTTATGGATCTACTTAATAATCATCCAATAATATGTTAATGCCTGATTATAACATTACATACAAAACAATAAATTTGGCAAAATAAAAATTTAAAGAATTTAATGTTTTATTAAATTTTGGTTTTAAATGTATTTATATTGTATTATTGACTATTAATCCTTGTCATCATTGTCAACGTTTTCTACTTCCTCATCAAGCCCATGTTCGAATTGAATATCCAATTCATCATCACCATTATCCTATTTAATTCCTCTGTAAAAACAAATATATTAATTAGGTTACGAAAGTGCTTTGATGTTTCGTATGAGCATTACTCCAGATACTCTCAATATAATTTGCCCTCATGCTCATACTCACAGAGGAACTTTTATCGTGTCTGGGGAGTGGTTGGCCATTCGGATTGGTCTGGCTGCCTGTAAAAGGTCTTCAAATAATACCCCAAGCAACATATACTACTATGACGTAGTTTACTTAATATTTTAACAAACTTTAAAACGTCTGGTGGAAGTTAGAGCTCACGAAACGTGTCTAGCAATAATCAATCTTTCAAAGGTGTTCTCTGAAATAAATATTAAAACCAGCTTTCATACTTCAACTTAGGTGGGTAAGGTTTTTATGTACCTTTTGTTTCTGCTCGATGTAAAAGGACCCTGCTTTCAAGCTAGCAATTAAGCATTAGTTCTTACCTACATATTACACTATTTATTCTCAAATTTTCAGCTTTGCTAAAATGACGTAGGTCTGGAGTTAGGTTAGGTTATTTTCGAGTGGAGCGATAACCCCCTCTTCCACTGCGACCTTCCCAGATCTATTGTGGCTCGATCCTAATTAAATTAGAGTTCACCTTCAAGTCCCGCGCTTCTGACAAAGTCGATAATGACGCCCGGTGATACCTTTTTCAGGTCTTTGGGATCTATCTATAGGATCTTGTTCGTTCCAGACCTTGCATCTGCATAAGATATGCTCTGCTATTTCTTCCTCGTCTTGACAAAAGCTACACTGCCCTCCCCGCAAGTCCAATTTTTCAGTCTCCAGTGTCCTGTTATAATCCTTAGGTTTTCCTATTCAGTTCTAACAGGGCTGCTGTTTATTTTTTCAAAGGGTTCCAGTATGAAAACCCTTTTTTGGCTATGCTCTTTTTATATTCCAAAGAAGGGGTCTGGTCGTATGAACTCCTTCATAGTGCCTCATTTTGGGGGAACCCCCCCGTTGACGGCTCTCACCACCGCGCTGGCCACGATTTTCTCCTGGTTCTGTATCCCTTTGTTGATTGCTGATTTGTGTAGGAATATCGGCAATGCATTTTTCAATGCTTCTTCAATGTCGAGAAAGGTTGCTTCTGGGATTTCTCCGCATCTCAGACTGTCGTCCACATTCCTTTTGAGGTTGTCTAATGCAGTTTCTGTTGATTTCCTTGCCTGGTAAGCATACTGGTGGGCGCTGAGAGGGTTTTCCTTCAGCACTTCCTCTCTGTGGCTTTCAGCAGAAATGATGTCAAGCTGGTCGGGTGAAGGGACAACCCATATCGACGCCCAGCTTGAGGGTGGGTATACTCATGCCAGGCTGGCCCTAAAAAGTGTAGTGAGTATGTGCGTTAGAATCTCGGCCCTATTATGTAGTAGTGCAGGAAAGATTCCAACCTCTTCTTAGTGCCTTGTGTGGTTCGAAGTAGTTGATGGCCCATTCTACCGCTGCTGATTCCGTTTAGCTTTCTTCCAATCTTCTCAACAAGGTCGTTTTGATTTCCTGTTTGAAGTGGAATTGACTGGTGCTCATAAAAAATCATGGCGCAAGGGAAATGGTTTTGTACTAGAAGCCCTAAGGTCTTCCTTCGAAATTCCGTCACAGTCCTGTCAGATCGGTTAATCAGACCCACTTCTTGCTCAGGTTCTCTTAAGAGGATCTTGTGGATTATTGCGCTTGTGTGAAGATCGGATATACTCTGGCAGAATTGGCTCTATTGAAGAGCCTCCTTACCTCTGCTCTCATCTTTTCTAGGTTTTTGTTCCACCAAGAGGTTGCTCTATTATCTTTTTTGGTTTTAAGTGAGCAATTTTGTTGATTACTTTGAATGTGATTCGCTGCCAGCTCTATCTCAGCACTATTTCTTATTCTACGTATATCGTTTCCCAGACAGTCTCTGAGTGTTGCTCTGAAGCCTTCCCAGTCCGTACATTTGGGGTCCCCATAATGTATCTCATGTCGAGTACCTGCCTGATGTATCGTTGGTCCGAGCACGAAGGTTCTGTGGAACCTAGTAAGTAATAAAATAGCCTACTTATGTACGTTGTGCTAACCCTTAGGTCTAGAACTTTCTGTCTGGGGGATCTTTGACTATTATTTACAGTGGATTTTCAGTTTTAATATTGTGTTGAAGTATCTGCTGTTTTTGTTCCATTTGTGGTTTTTGTAGCTACATTTTTCTCGGATATTATTTCTATAATTTTTTCGGATTGTGATTATTTACTAGCCCTGCATATCTCTCAGTTTAATTTTAGAGAAGTTCAATAGGCGAGATCACTAATATCTGGAAAAAATACCACAATGACCAGAACAATAAAAAAAGTGGTTGGTTTTTTTTTTCGTAATATTAAAAAATTTCTAAAGAAATGTTTCTGTTTGAACTGCGGAAACCGCGCCAGAATGTGACGTAACAAGTTCAGATCTATCGCCGATCGTTGAGAGCATAAGATAATTACAGAGTTGCCAAGCATTATTCATAATATTGTTTTACAATGTGAGCAGGCCGAAAAAATAATGACATATTACTCGGTATACATACATATTATTCAAAAATAACGAAATCAAGTCTTTATTTCAATATAACACATGCTGACACAAGTTCTGTTTCATTCATAGGATGAAACAGAATAACATTTCCTCAGAAGTGCCTCAAAATCGTGACACTGGCAACTCGCCGATCGCGGAGAGTGCCAGGAATTGCAGCGTTGCCGACGTTATTCATAATATTTCTTTACAATATGAGCAGGCCAAAAAAATAATGACTAGCACTCGGTATACAAACATATTATTCAAGAATAACTAAATCAAGAACAGCTATCAAATAAGAAGTCTTCATTTCAATATAACACATGCTGACACAAGTTCTGTTTTATTCATAGGATGAAACAGAATAATATATCCTCAGAAATTCCGCAAGATAATGGCACTGGCAACTCGGGAAAATGCCAAAAATCAATGGATCTGACGTCAAAAAAAGCGTCAATAAGGCTGTTTGAATGTCTCACTGAATTTGAGAGTTTTAGAGCAGCATTTATTCGAATATTTTCTAGGAAAAACTATGCATACATATTTTATCACTATATTTGAACTTCAAGCACATATGAAGCAAAGGACCTCGCACCGCATCAATGGGAAATTGGCTTTCGGTGAATTTGCTCGAATTTGATCAAATGTCTCCATTGCACCACCGCTCTAAATTCAATACTTTAGATTATATAGGGTGCTAAAGATAAAATATGGCGCGACTCGATGAAGAACCAAATGAATTGTAACGAGAAATTGCCATGGAAAGACGCGACCAAAGGGGACTTCCACATGTCGCAGAAATTGATGGAAATAGAATCTGTTTGACATGCAACCCATCAATTATTCAAGAGGTTCAGGATGTTTGAGATTGAATATTTTAACACAATCCTCAAGGCACACGTGTCTCATTTGCAATGGTGTAGCTGATCTTCAAAGACTCACAATAGAATGCAGAGACGTGTTCATAAATAATGACCATCTTCATACCAGAAAATACCCGTTCCTGTAGAATTCATCTTGATGATCGTGGATTTTTATTTCCCAGACTACAGATAGGCTTAAGATATATCAATAGACCTTACGCTCTGAAAGGTCAGGAACTTCAATCATTTTTAAACGAACTCAGAACTGCCGCTAAGCGTAAATTGGATTACGTAGACGAGAATAGTTTTTCTGATGAAGAATTCAAATCCATTGCTCCGCTCACAGAAGAACAGTTTGGTGACTTATATAATCATGGTGTATCTGTACCAAGACAAGATAGAGGTGAGAGACATATTTCTAAAAAAGATTTATTGGCATTCTTATGCAAACTCCAACAAGGTATTTCTGATGAATTTTTAACCATCATATTCAATTATTCAAGCTGCCAGGCAACAAGTTTAGAGATAACTAAAGTGCGATAATCTTTGATGACTTGTTTCGTACCCAATAATATAGGATTTATCGCAATAGCAATAGAAAGACATGTTAAGAGTTTTTGCGAATCAATTGTACAATCCACAACCCAATGAACCAAAAGAACTAGTTTATATAGATGGTACTTATTTGTACATCGACAAAAGTTGCAACTTCCGGGTATTACGACAATCATATTCTCAACACAAAGGGAGACATTTAATCAAACCAGTCCTAATTGTGGGTACTGATGGTTACATTTTGGATATTCAAGGCCCATATTTCGCAATTTCGGGAAATAATGATGCACGCATACTGCAGCATGAATTGAGTATAGATGTCAACCAAATGAGAAGATGGTTTCATCCAGGTGATATTTTTATTGTAGATGGGGGCTACCGAGATGCTCTTCCTTTTCTTCAGAATATCGGCATTCATTGTGAAATGTCTCCAGTTCTACCTTGAAGACAAAGACAACTACTAACTGACGAAGCCAACAAGTCCAGAATCATAACAAAAACTAGATGAATAGTTGAGGCACGGAATGGTCATTTGAAGACAATGTTCAAATATTTTTTTTTCACAAAATTGATACACATCATATTAAAAATATAAAAATTTTCCTACAAATAGCACGTGCGATAATAAATAAGTACCATCCGCTTATTCAAATGAGAGATGCCAACCTAGAATTAGCCAATATAATGTCGGAAAAGGCTAATAGAGTCAACGTAGTTCAAGCCAGAGTTGAAGCAGAAAATCTAAATATGAGACGTGGTCAGTGGACATTACTCAGACAGGATCATTTCAATGAATTCCCAAGATTAGATTTACAATTAGTACGAGATATAACTGGTTGGCATATACCAGGTAGAATTGGCAGCATCATATATATATATATCATCATGATGAAAATGAATTTCAAATGGATGTAAATATGAATGAGCATGGATTTTTAAGAATGAGAGTTCATTCAAGATTCCGTAATGCCACCAAATATCAATTATTCATAGCATTCGGAGCAAATGTAGAGGGTATTGAACAAATCAATAGTATTTGGATATTATTGCACTTGTAAAACTGGAGCCAGGACCCTTGGATGTTGTGCCCATGTGGCCAGTGTTATCTGGTACCTTGGCTACGCACGTCATGAACAGAATATAAGGTATCCATCAAATGCCCTTCTCATCCATATAGGGGATGCTGAACATAGAGAGGGGCAAGTTAATCAGGTGTTCTGACTCTATCATCCTTTTCTGTACGTTGTTCATGTCATCATTCGTTTTAGTTCATTGGTACCCTGTTATAAATTGTTTTTCCATTCAAAGAATTCCAGTTTTGATATTGAAGTAGGTAATATAATACATCATCAATCAAGATCAATTGACAGTTGTCCGGCGGTGAGCCCAAGATTTCCAACAGGATGTCATCTGAACACTGAAACTTGAATAATTCTGGATTTCCTGTAGTTCTTCATTAGCAACTTATACATTCCATATAGGTACATCTTTTTAATGGAATATGAGCATATTTAGTTTCATATTTTGTTGTTAATCAATATTTCTCTTTTAATTATTTGCAATATTTCTCGAGATTCTTCTACCATCATTCAAGTTGTTCTACTAATCATAGTAGATAAAGTTTTATTTACATATTGTTCAAAATCTTTTGGCAGATGTGTGTTGAACAGAATGTATTTGTGGAAATGTTTCAATGAATCAATATCAAACATAACTTCAAGGAAATTATCACTAAAGGACACTAGTTTTTGATCCACCCTGTATATTTTATGTATCTGCAGAGTGAACTTTCACCTTGGACGATCGAGTTTGTGACCGACTTTTCCGGAATTTATGGCATTTGGATATATCAATAAGCAGGACAGGTGCAGTTTCATGAGAAATACATAATAGATAAGTCAGTTCAATTGAGGAGATGCTAATATCATCAATCGCAATTGATATTGGTATCCTACAAAATATCTGGAATTCCACCACTCAATTTTATCCCTGAAAAACTTTGGACTCACACCCTGTATATAGTCTGTACGTGCAAGAATCATTGTTCTCTATAGTGCATTCAAATCGGCCGTATGAACAATCGATGCATACTCGATTTGGTTCATATATTTGAAAAAGTCTCTTCACAATGGCCATTTGCAATTTTGGAAAAGTTATCTTTAGCTCCCTATATAATCTAAACTGTTGAATTTAGAGCTGTGGTGCAATGGAGACATTTGATCAGCATCACAAGTTCTGCAATATATAAAATTCGAGCAAATTCACCGAAAGCCAATTTCCCATTGATGCGGTGCGAGGTCCTTTGTGAGTTTGTGATCTCGCCTATTTCTTTGTACTGCAATACTGAGAATCTTTTACCTACAGTTGGTGACCTTAAGGTGGGAGCCGCTTTTGGACAATTTTCAACCATAATCAGCGACTCGCCGTTTGTTAACAATGAACGAATTGTTGCAGTAATTGAAATGAAATTAGCTACAGAGATGGATGAATGATCAATTTATGTCATGTAATCCGTGGCAACTACCAAAACTGGATAGGTACTCTAAAAAAAACTCAAATCTGAACAAGTTTGAGGTTATCAAGAATAATATTCTTGAATTTATTTTAGAATGATGAATTAACTAATGACATCACTCAGATTATCAAAAATGCATCTAACCAAAAAAAAAGGTGGAAAAAACATCTAATTTTCAAGTTTTTAATGAAGAATTGATACTGTGTATAGGTACGCGATTTAGTACGTTTCGGTCCATTTTATGGCGGACTTAGTTCAGCTACCGACTGCAAGAGGGCGATTTTACTATAGACGAAAATATGAATGAAAATTGAAAGCCAAGTAGTAATAGATGAATATCTTCAGAAAAATATGATACTTGGCGTTGCCAAATCTTCATCTCTTCATTGATATTTTCATAACAGATCATTTTCGGAAACTGAGGTAGAGAGTGCATTGAAAAAACTAAAACCAAAACTCACCTGTGGAGACGACCAAATTCCAAGTTTTTTGGCTAAAGATTGTGCTTGTATATTCGCTGAACCACTTACAATAATCTTCAATTTAGCATTGACAACCAATTATTTCCCAGATATATGGAAAGTATCAAAAGTCAGTCCAATATTCAAGTCAGGGAAAGTAAACGATATTTTGAATTACAGACCAATAACTCTCCTGTCAAACTTTGCAAAGGCCTTTGAAACATGCTTGTATAATAGAATATCTCCTAATGTTAGAAACCTTATTACCACAAATCAACATGGTTTTATCAGCAAAAGATCGACAATAACAAATTTGATGTGTTTCACTCAAACAATACACAACAGTTTCGAAAGCGGTACACAAGTCGACACTATCTATACAGACTTCTCAAAGGCCTTTGACAAAATTAATCACAAAATATTACTGAACAAGCTGGATGTATTGGTCTAGACAACCACTCTTGTCATTTTTGATTCCTACCTCACAGACAGAAAATTATATGTTGTACATCGAGGTCACAAATCATTCACCTTCACAGCATCTAGCGGTGCACCCAGGGAAGTGTATTAGCCCACTCCTTTTTCCATATTCATAAATGATATATGTGAAGAATTTTCTAGCTCCGACGCTTATTCATGAGCGACCTGAAATTATTTCGACCCATTTCTTCATTGGACTGACTGTCTAGTACTTCAGAATGACATTGATTCCCTATACAATTGGTGCAAAGTTAATAAGCTACCTCTGAACATACAGAAATGTAAATACATGATCTTCAGTCTAAAAGCAAATATTACTCTTTATCCTTACCAAATAAACAATCATATCCTGACTCAATGTTCAGAAACCAAAGATTTGGGTATCTGGTTCGACCCTAAGCTGAACTTCTCATTACACATAAATAAAATCACTTTACAAGCCAAAAGAATGCTAGGATTAATATTTCGGACCTGCAATGATTTTCAAAATATTGATTGCTTTACTAAACTCTTCAACTCATTTGTAAGATCAAGACTGGAGTATGGATCTCTAATATGGCCCCAATATATACGTGCAAATACAAGCTGTCGAATTGTGCCAAAGAAAATTTATGAAATATATGATATTCAAATTAGGCGGTGTTTACCCCAGCAAGGTTGCTGCAACAAAATACTTCTCGATAGGTTCTCTTTCCTATCTTTAGAAAATAGGAGAATATATTATTCATGTATTTTTATATTTAGAATTATACGGTTTGATAGACTGTCCTGATATTCTGTACAAACTTGATTTCCACGTTCCGCCAGAGTAGCAGAAAAGAGTCATGCTTCTACCTACAATCATATAGAACAAATCTATTCACCAAATCACCAATACACACTGTATGCAAAAGGTACAATGAAATTTGTTCTCCTACTGACGTCTTTGCAGATAATCTTAGTAATTTCAAAAATAAAATTAAAGCACTTTTACTTCAAAAGCTGTAACAATAATTAGTTGATTTATTTTGTTCTAATCTATCTTTTTTTTTTATTATTCTCATTACTCATTCTTTTTCAGTACCTTTACTTATTTGTAAGAAATTGAAATGTAAACTTATATACATATATAAATTGTTTTGTAATTGGGATCTCTCCTGTTAGACAATAAACCGATTTTTTTTTTTTTTTTTTTTTTAACTGCTTATTAAAGCTTTTATTTAACTATTATTGTAAGTTTCGTTTCAAAATTTGAAGTGAATTTTGACCCACTTCTAGTTGTCCGATTAACGTGAAATTTGGAAGGTGTTCATAATTCCAGTGACAATGCATTAAAAAATGTTTGATAGAGAAAAAAAAAATTACAGCTCCAAGATGGCGGACGAGAATTGTGTTTACGGTCCAATTCGATTGGAAAGTGGGAGTTTTTGGGGTCAGACGTTATGAATTTATTATCAAAATTCTTAAATTCAAGAGGGCGGCTCCAAGATGGTGGACGAGTTTTGTGATTATGAACCGTTTCTATTCAAAATTGGTATGTCGGGGTTTTTGGGATCGGAGATTATGAATTTAGTCGAAAACTATTGTTTTTTTTTGTCAAAATTCATAAATTCAAGATGGCGGACAAGTTTTGTAATTATGGTACGATTCTATTCAAAATTGGTATGTGGGGGATTTTCAAAGAGAGTAAACGTTAACTGAGTAGGAGAGTCTATTCCCCATAAGACAATGGTGACACTAATAGAAAGAGATGAAATATCATTTGTGAGTCATAGTGACGTATATGGTAATGTCATGGCCACCATTCTCTCTGAACAGTGGCGGACTAGCGCACTCTGGTATCTGAGACTTACATGCTCTTGAATGTATATTGGACCACTCTGTATGTTACGTGGGCCACCTGTACTCATGTCCTTGTACGTCACTATGATGCGTTAATGCTACAAGATTCTGATTGGCTAGAGCTTATTATCCTTCTATTCAGTTTACTCTCTTTGGGGGATTTTGGGGTCGGACATTATGAATTTATTGTCAAAATTCATAAATTCAAGATGACAGCTCCAAGATGGTGGACCCCATTCCATTCAAAATTGGTATGTTTTTTTAGGGTCGGAGATTATTAATATTTGTCAGAATTCAATAAGGTGACAGATTTCATAAATGACTAAGAAAGAAATGGAAAAAAAAATTATAAAAAAAAAATTGAGTCAAGCTTTTATACAAATGCACTTAATAGGAAAAAAATATGTATTTAATTGTTTGATCTAGGTTATTTTGTGAGTAGCAGATTCAAAAGCTTGCCGTGAATATAAAATAGGAATTCTTGCGCGGCAAGATTTTGAATCGAATAAATAATTTTTTCCTCTTTAATGAAATCTTGTCTTATTTTTTTTATCATTTTCATTATATTGTAAAGTGCAGGACGCTTTCGCAAATAAATTTCTTGGTGTCGAACATTTTTCACCACCCTGTATTTCCGTCGCCTCATTCAGTTTTCTCGGTACTAAACAATGCGTTCTGTTTCCAGCGTATTGTGGCGATTTCCACATTTCCACGCAACTTGTAACGTTCTACACGCTCACGCCGGCGTAATTAAAATTTACGGAATGTGTATTTAGAATTCAAAATTAGATGCCAGCGCCAGAGTGGCGAAAATGCAAACCAGACATAAGTACATTGTCTATTTTCTTAGAGGTTATACATTTGTTTTGAGCTTTTTCTTTAAAAAAAATCCATTTTGTATTCGTCTCCAGATTTTGTTTGTGTAGTGTTAATTATTACAAGACTCTAGTGTATTTAAATCTCAAGACAATATCATTTGCAAAAACTTACCCATCTTTTTTTACAATTTTTTTTATAACTTTTGCAATTTTTTCGAGCGGGATTTTTTAAAAAAAGTTTCTGGATACAATTACGAATTGAATGACAACTTGATCATAATTTTCGGTGAAGGCTGTTGAAGTTTGGAGTAGAAGGAAATATTTGTATAGCTGTAAAACAGGAATATAACAGCTTTTAGAACGAAAAGTATTTCTCAGAATGTCACACGTTCATACAAACGAAAACATTTTTCATCAATACTTGTCTAACTGACATCTCACATTTCAGAATATATTCTGCATATAAAAAACAAATTAGGGAAAATGTAAAATAGAATCATTGATTTCAACACCTTTCTTCATTGACTTAATTTGTTAGTTTTTCAGGTCTACACCCATGCGTTTACAAAGAGTTTGGAGTCTTGTCGTGAATAACGGCTTTGTCATGATATCTTCTATCTGAAATTCAGACGCAATCTTGTCGACTTCTATAGAACCTTCTTTGACAAGTTCTCTAACGAAAAAATGTCTTATTCTAATGTGCTTCGTACGATGGTGGTATTCAGGATTCTGTGTCAACCTGATTGTAGCCTCGTTATCAATCATCAATTGAGGTACAACTTTCAGCTCAATGATACCAGAATAAAGACGATTTAGCCATACTAACTCTCTAGCTGCTTCGCTTGCAGCAGCAATCTCAGCTTCAGTCGTTGATATGGCAACTGATGACTGTCTCTGACTTGGCCACGACACCCCTCCACCATCATACAAACATACTACACCTGTAGTCTCGTCACCACCATGGTCTGTATCACTGAAACTCTCTATACAACCATGCTTATAGTGAGGTTTATAGCTGATTCCATAGTTGGTGGTACCTTGGAGGTAACAGAATATTCTTTTAACTCGGATCCAATCAGAAATTGTAGGATTTTCAAGAATTCTTGATACAAAGCCAACTGCATAAGCAATATCGGGTCTAGTGCCAGTCATGAGATACATCAAAGCCTCTACGCTTGCCTATATGGGAAATCCACTTCTGAACAAGCTTCCTCTTCCCTTCCTGATTGACTACGTTCATTTATTATTGGAGTAGAAACTGGCTTACAGTCTCCCATTCCAAAACATTCCAATACCTTTCTTGTATAGGTTGCTTGGTTGCTATTTTCAATCCTAGGAAATAAGAAGCTGGTTTAATTGTGATTCTGAACTCACTTTTCAAATTTTTCAAGAAATCTTTTAAAGATGCATTATTTGAGGATAAGAGACTATCATCTACATAAAGTGCCAGGAGCAATATATCCTTTCCTTGTCTCTTTATGAAAAGACAGGGGTCAGCATCACTTATGTGGAAATTTTGTCTAGTTAAAAATTCTCTGAATCTTTTGTTCCAGCATCTGGGCGCTTGCTTGAGACCATAGGGGCTACGCTTGAGATGGCATACACGATCCTAATCATCTATATATCCCTCTGGCTGTTTCATGAAGATGACTTCCAATTTTCCATAAAGGAAGGCAGTTGAAACATCAAATTGAGTAAGAGACATTTTCGCTTGCTGCAATACTCAAAAGTGCCCCAATTGTACCAGAGTTTGCTACGGGACTGAATGTCTGGTCATAATCTTCACCCTTTCTCTGGGAAGAACGGCTGTAGCTGAATGTCACCAACACTTTAAAAAAGTTGTTATCCACTTCTATTTTTAAACGAATAAAGACGATATTATTATTATTATTAATATTCCAGAACCCAAATCTCGTTTTCTTCAAGTGATTTCATCTCATTTTTCATAGCTTTTAACCATTGTACCCGTTGATTACTTGTTATCGCTTCTTCATATTTATACCAATTTTGAATACAATCGGACCACAATTACAAAACTCGTCCGCCATCTTGAATTTATAAATTTTGACAAAAAATCAATAATCTTCGACTAAATTCATAATTTCCGATTAGAAAATTCTCGACATACCAGTTTTGAATAGAAAAGGTCCATATCACAAAATTCGTCCACTATCATGAATTAATAAATTTTGACATAAAATTCATAACGTCTGACCCCGAAAAACCCCCACATACCAATTTTGAATAGAATCAGACCATAATTACAAAACTCGTCCAACATCTTCAATTTACGAATTTTGGCAAAAAATCAATAATCTTCGATCAAATTCATAATTTTCGATCCCAAAATTCATGACAAACTAGTTTTGAATTTTTTAACCTTAAAAAAAAAAAACAAAAAGGTCAATATTTACAATAAATAGCTAAAGGTAGTAAAGAATATGATATAATAGAAACTGACAAATATATCTTATACAATAAAAAAAAAACAGATATCTAAAATATAATGAAATAACATCAGTAATAAAAACAATAGGTCAATGAATTGGACCATAATTACAAAACTCGTCCGTCATCTTGAATTTATGAATTGACAAAAAATCAATAATCTTCGACTAAATTCATAATCACCGATCCCAAAATTGACGACATACCAGATTTAAATAGAAAAGGTCCATAATCACAAAATTCGTCCTCCATCTTGGATTTATTAATTTTGACAATAAATTCATAACGTCCGACCCCAAACTCCCCCACATACCAATTTTGAATAGAATCGGGCCATAATTACAAAACTCACTAGCCATCTTGGATTTATGAATTTTGACAAAAAATCAATAATCTTCGACCAAATTCATTATCTCCAATCCCAAAAACCCCGGCATACCAGTTTTGAATAGAAACGGTCCATAATCATAAAATTCGACCACCATCTTGAATTGATGAATTTTGACAATAAATTCATTATGTCCGACCCAAAATCCCCCACATACCAATTTTGAATAAATCGGACCATAATTGCAGAACTTGTCCGCCATCTTGAATTTATAAATTTTTCACACACAACTAGAAGTTTAACTTGTAAGATTTGATTACACACCCACAGACAGACATAGAGACAGGTGAAACTAAATAAAAGTTTGTAAAAATGAAGGAATATAGCAATAAGAGACGTTGAAGTGAAAATATGGGAAGAAGTACCAATGGCTATGTATGAAATCTGGAATGAGTTAGAGGTCGAACTATTAGCAAAAAGCACGTATATTGTTTTGCTTGAATGTACTCGACAGAAAAAGCGCTTTATGTTTTGTTGCATCAAACTCGTCGGAAATATCATTGCGTGAAACACGCCGTGGAAGTTCCGTCCGTAGTTCGACTCCAACTGAACAAAATACCTGGCAAATAAGTAATTCGTGCTTCCAAATATAAATAGGAGGACACGTAGACAAGACAACGCCACAATTGTAAATCAGGCGAATTCTCAGGTCAAATAAAAAATTACCGATTCGAATTTTCATGAATGAACCGTGCTGTAATGTTAATATAATAATAAAAGGAACTTTATTGAACCGAACAAAAATTCAATTCAATAGGCTATCGACCGAAGTCCTTCTGCCTATTGGTACAATTTTATAAAAAATATATATATAAAAAAAAAAAGTTATGCATATTTAATCATGTTTGTGTTGGATTCTTTCCCAGGTAGTCGCCTGAGGGTGTCGATGTATTGCTTGAATTTGTGGGTCTCTTATGAGGGTAAATCTGTTGAGGAGCTCTATGTTTATGGGCTTCAGACAAAATCGGTGGAGTAGATGTTTCAGACGATCCTCAATCGGCATAACGTTGGTGAGCTCATATAAGAGTTTGTTTGGCGGGTTGTGTAGTGGGTTGTTTGGGTGACGAATTTTTGTGATAGTCCTTAGTGCAGTTGTTTCCGCAACTTGCAATTTTCTTCTAGTTGTTGGCTTGCAGTTGAGAAAAACAGTGTGTCCATACTCAATCATTGGTCTGCAGATGAGTTGGTAGATTCTGCTGGCTGTTGGAATATTAATGCCTTTATTTTGGTATGTGAGACAACTGAAATGCTTGGCTCTGGATATCATTGGTTTCTTTTTTTCCTCTAAGTGTGTGTTGAAGGTAAGTTTGCTGTCCAATTTGATCCCTAAATATTTGGTAGTCCTCACTGGATTGAGTTGTTGTTGTTGAATATTGATAGTCGGTGATGTTGGTCGTAGTTTGTGATTGAATATCATTAGATGGGATTTGCTGGGATTAGGTTTCAATCGCCATTTATTAAACCACCGGCAGGTAGAGTCGGCGAGATGTTGGAGGGAGTCCATCATTCCTTCTAGGGATTTGTCATGTGTGATCAATGCTGTGTCGTCCGCAAACTGGAGAATATAGTTAAGAGTGCGAGAAGTGATTTAATTCGGGAAAATTGTGGGAGTAGATATCTGCACAATATAGGTTATAGAGGAGGGGAGAGAGAGGTGATCCTTGCGGTAATCCTTGAGCTGTAATGTTTATTGCATATAATTTTATTTACATGGCGCACTGGATCAGTGCCATCTTGCGTTTCAATGTTGTCAAGGATGTCGGGACTCCTATCTTAAAATTAAATATTAATTATGATTTACATTCATATTAACTTACCCGCTACAATAACCATGTAACTGATTATTTTAGCTCCACATATCTGTACAAACCCTGTCTCAAAAGATTTGAATACATTTAAACTTTTGAAGGCTTCCATTTGACCTTAAGTATAAAAATTGTGTCAGAACTTAATGTTATATCAAATGGAATATGGATAATGGAATACATATTTTCACATAAGTTTTTAGATAGAATTCCTAGAGTATGGATCGACACAATTTATATCTCTGATTTTGTCTCTATACCGCTGTACAGTATTAATTACCACAGGAACTTTCTAATTCTAAAAACTATTAGATTTTCTTTGTCGAAGTCATAGTAAGGCACTACAATCAACACATTACACAACATGAAGACAAACATAAAACAACGAGATGGTAATGCTGATATCCACGGATCCTTAGCTTTGTATATTCTTCAACGGCCATTTTTAAAGGGTATTGTATTCTGGATATCTCTATTGGCAACAGTTCCTAGCGACAATATGGTTCACTGTAGAAATTAGTTTTGGCAGTAATGGCCAATTGCTGAGTTGAAGCTTGATTTAAAAAAATGCACATACTGAATAAGTAAAAAGATCTTCAATATTATCTCAATCACTCTTACAGTTTATACTAGTTTACATAAAGAAATTGTTACAATAAACAGAAGGATCTCAATCAAAAACCTGTTGAACTGAATTTTGTTTCAGTTCAATCAAGTTCCATTCATTATTATTGAATTGACACACTTAATGAAAATAAATAATTAATACACTGTATGATTTCCATTCAACTGAAATTGGTTTTTAGAGGTGATGCACAATACTTTGACATTTTTTTGAATCATCCAAATAACCCTTGGCAAATGATATGAACTTTTAGCTAAAGGCGCTAACATGTTTGTAATCCCTTCGCAAAAATTGTCCTTGCAACAGTTCTGGGTTTAAAACGACAAAAAAGACTTTTCTTCAGACTCGTAAAAAAATATAAATAAAAATACAGAATAATTGATTCATAATATATTTAGCTGTTGTATTTCATATAATCAATAATAATAGTTATTAGTTTTACTTGTTTCTCGAAGTTGTTGGCCAAGCACCCACAATAAAATTTAACCAAGTTGAATCACTTGTATTCTTTGAGAAAGTTTGGTATGGGATCAACTACTAATTTTGGTATTAATTTAAAGTGCCATAAAATCAAGTATTGCACATTGTACGGTGGACAAAAGCATAACATTTCAAATAATTTCCGTTTGGTTACAAAAAAGGTACTCTTGAGAAATCTATTGACCACAAGAGGCTATGAGCTTCCACAATTCTTTAACAATCCACCTTCAATATAAGTATCACATATTTTTTGAAAAATCACTTATACCACAATAAGGCCAGAGCAATCAAAAATTAACAATACTGTATTGAGGAAATAAACAAAAATCAAGTATAAATTAGGGGCATACCATTTGTTTTGAAATTGATTTATTTGGAAGGTAAAATATAGGTGACCCATACAATTTTCACTTCTTACATAATTGGCTTATTAACATTCTTGCTGTTTAGTGGCTTGGTTATTTCTGAAACCCGGAGGGCTGGATATCTGAGAATTTATATCATTACTAAACCAATTTAGACTCTGTTGGGAATTCAAATGTGGGAAGTTATTGAAATTTGGTTGTAACTGCGTAAAATTTGAGAATGTACTGTTTGCGAAATCATAAGGCCTCAATGGGGCCCCATTCTGTTGTGTTCCTATTTGTGTTATATTTGGATAATGATCTCGAATTTGGGGCATATTGGCTATGGGATAATGACGGCTAGAAGATAGAATAGCTGGATCTAGAACTTTCCAATCATTACAAGTATTGTTGATATCTAAAAAAAAACATTGAGCATCAATACTAACATATTTGGATTGATAGATCTGTCAGAGCATTGCAATCTTATATTTTTATATATTAAAAAAAAGGTATTTGACAAGATTTATGTACACAGGATAATTCGAACTTGATGGCCTATTAGATGTATTTGGATAATGAAACGAGACTGATCTATCTTCTGAAAATATTTTTCACAGTTGTGGAGATATACCTACACTTATCTAACGTGGGAATGGACATATTATTCAATCTTTGGATTTTCTAATGATAACTGTGAATAACTTCCACTGAGCAAGTCTTATATCTATCTCTCACCATTCTTTAAATATTAATGATTTTGTCATTTTTTGCTACCAAGCACATGCAATAAGAATAACAAAATTTCGTACCGGGTATTCATGGCTTAGTTGTCAATTTTTTGTTATTATACAAAAGATTGAAAGTTGACATGGGTTTGTATTCGATGTCCTATACTTATCTTTCATAGTTATTGAGCAATTTGAGATTATCTATTCTTTACACTTTTACTCCATGCCATTCGAATTGATTTCAAAGGGAGCTATACCTTTGACACGAAGAAATATGTATGTAACTGTCATTCGCTGTTGAAGTTAATCTAGTCGTATCAACTCATTTTTTGTGTATTTTGGTGAACAAAATAATTTTCATTATCTATTATTGTGTATTTTTCGAATCAAGAAAATATTGACATGATTTATGTACTCGGGGCTCCGGGCTAGCGATAAAAATGGTTATTGGCAAATAGAATTTATTGAGAGAGATATCTCGAAACAACCCACCGGAAGTATTTAAGCTCTTGATGGACCTTTTCGATCAAACCGGTAGTGTCATTAACAGAAGTGAGAGAACTAAAACTGTTCTCGAGGAAGAAATCAACAAAATGTTTTACTGTGTGTTATAGAAAATCCCACAAGTTTGAGAGTTTCCATTCACATTGGGCGAACCTAGATTCAAAATGTTATGAAAATTGATAACTTCCATTCCTATCGTGTTCAACTCTATCAAGAAATACTTGAAGATGATCACGAGAAAAAAACTGATTTTGTCTATGGTCAACAGAGGGTTCAAGAGGAGATAATTTTTTTCAACAATATCTTCAACAGTGAGTTTTTATGGAAATAGGCTGATTAAATTTGTGAATTTTTGTATGTATAATCTACTAGAGTCAGTCTTATTGCAAATGTGTCAACTTCAAGTAGTAATTAGTATTTTTTGCACTTTTTGCAACTAAAGCTGAAGTTCATCAGTTAATCAAAGAAAGGTCTTTTTTCCTATTGTCTTTCAATAAAAAGTGGTTTGTTTACAATATTAACACTATAGGAGGCAAGTGCAAAATGTTCAGGACTCAAAGCTGGTGAATTGAAAGTCATGGATTTGTGAGTGCCAAGGAAAGTGAAGATTATTCCCAGTCTATTGGTTAAAATAGATAAACTGGAAGCTGCAATAAATAAATTGAGTTTGTTAGCTAACGATGACCGTTTTTTGTTGTTAGATTGCGTGATTTGTTTTTATAAAATAAGGAATTATATAGTTCAAAAATAATTTGTTAATAAATTCGAAAAAAGTGAACGATCGAAGTATTGGAAGAGTTATTATTTTTGTAGAAATACTCCAAAGAAGGATAACGTAATGTTTTCTTTTTCAAGATCTCATAGATGAAGGTAATAGTGGTAACTACATGTTGCTTCACATAAACTGGAGTTATAGATGATTCAATTTACTGTTCACTCCGAAGTTGAGGTGTTAAGGATTGTTGCAGTTCACGAATGCATATGAAGTATATCATATTTCTAAAAACCATTACTATAGAAAATGTGACAAACAAAAATCTTGAAACTTTAACGCTCTGTAGATCGGTAGAAGCGTTTGGGACACATGTTTATGTAAAAAAGTCTTATTTTGACCTGAAAAATAAGCCCCTGAAATCTTCATACTGAATTTTGAAACACCCTGTATATATATACATACAATAAAAAACGGGATAAGGGGAAAACGGGATAGCGGGCAGAGTCAAAAGCATAACCTAGATGGAACAACACAAAGAAAAACATAGGAAAAAAGAAATTGTACGCGGACAAGAGTTTTCAGGAAAACATTTTTAGGGAATATAGAAATTTGGACAGGACAACGTCTGTCGGGTCGGCTAGTACAGCATGAAATCGAGGACACACAAATTAGTGAACACTCTAAACATCTCAAGCTAGATCACCGATACTGTATAAGAATTACAAGAAATCTCACCAAGTATCTGCAGAAAAAAGGAATCTCGTACCACAATCCAATTACTATACAGGACCATATTATCAATACTTATGTCAATGAACTTTATGAGCCTAGAAACGCCAACATAGCAGAACTCTTACAGAAGCTGAGAAAGAGGTTCATGGATAATTTCAATGTGGATTCAACAGTGGTGTTTTCAGGAAGCCAAGTATAAATCTTGATTTTTGTCCTGGAAATGAGAGATGCAATTTCTCCTACCGAACCATCAGACAGTATTAATATTGCTCAGTATATCCAGTAGGTCAATTGGTAGATTTATATACTGCAACATAAACAGTTATCCTCATAAGAAATACACCATCAATAACTATGTGGAAAAAAATTACAGATTGCACAACTCCTATACAGACTAATCTATAATCCAACTTAATGGCAATCTCATCCACAACAAAACCAGAGGAGAAGCATTGGTCCAAGCAGTCTCAATGCATGTGTTTTTGGTCTATATCCATGCCACTTCTAGAATAGGTCATATGCATGTATCACAAAATCTCTTGAATTTTTGTTTCCACGATCTACTTTGTTACCGAATCATTATAAGTTGTTTCATTTGACCGTATCTTTTATAAATTTCAAATATTTCATATTATAAAATGACAAAATTACCAAGCAAATTTAAATTTGGTAAAAGTGAGTGGTAGTTTGTCGATCTATTGATGTTACATAACGTTTCACAAGTGTTTGGCTATTATCTTTTTATCAAGTCACTGTAAACATCCCGGAAAATAAATATAATGACTGAAGCCGGATTTGTCAGGGCACAATCGGACAATTTGCCGAGGATATATGTCTTCATGATGACAAGTTTTTTCGCAAATCATCCCCATTTCACTTCTGCTGAGATTGGAGGCGAAAAGTTGCAAGGTAACTGACTAATTGTTTTGTATTAATGTCTTCAATTTCAATTTTTCCGTCAGTTTTCTGGTTATTTGCTTAATAAGATTGAGAAAGTACACATAACCTCAAATGTTTAGGTAGTTTTAGTGAACAATTTGTTCAAGAAAACGTTAATATTCCACTTAGAAATAATTCTAACAAGTGATAAGCCTTTTCTATGAGTACCTTACAGTTTCAAGCAGTCTTTGGTAGACATGTTTTAACCGATATTTGTGTTTCTAGGTCTGAAAGAGAGTCTTATGGCGATTCAACTATTGGATATGTACAAGTAAAAAGGAAAGCAAACACATGTGTAGTGAAGGTTTGTATTATTCCTGCATATAATGTGAAACAGAAGTGTTACTCAGTAACAGCTGTATGTGATGATGCTAAACAGACATATTATATCTGCAGAATGTGAAGATGGCACTGCACATTTAGGTAGATAGGAAACATTAATATCTACACATAAATATAGTGTTTCACTTACATTAAAATGACCTTCCAGTTCAACAACACATTCAAACCCTCATCCAACAGTTCAGAACACACAAATTGCTCAAAGTTTGCAGATAAATCAACGAGAAAAAGGAAAAAACATATTGAAGAAAATTGGACTGAATATGAATCACCTGTAGAAAAAGCTGAAATATATGCAAGACATTTCCAAGGGATTTTTGATGTCGAAAACCTTTCATCAGAATGGCGTAACACAAATATGTGTGAATTACCTCACCAAGAGATTCAGATCTTAGTAGGATGAATACTATGAAATAGTGATAAAAGGTAAAAATACAGCTTTAGGTCATGACTACTTATAAAAAAAAAAACAATGAGAAACTGATGAGAAAATTTACCAGCACATCACCAAAATCTATGAAAATTGCTCGAGTAAAAACTGTTTTTCAATTGAATAGAAGACAGGTACCACTATAACAATATCCAAATAAGGGACCTTCGGCCCCTTCCAGTTGGATTACATAGTTTTTATTTCGTAGCAGATTATATTGAGCTCAGATCATTTTTACGACGATATGAAAGCATATCAGCAATTATTATTGTTCATAAAAGGTGTGTGAGATTAAAGTAATGACTATGGTACCTATATTGAGCATTGAACATTGAGCATATTATCACATTGGGCACCAAAGATGTGTATATGACGATATATAAGTAGAGAGATGTACACATTACGATTTCAGTCATATATATACTTTTTGGTTATAACTTGATCACTATTGAATTCAGAGAAAAACTCTCTCAAACTAACATAAGAAATCATTTCATCAACTGATATATTTTGATTTTCCTTATAATTTTTGAGAGATCTGGAGTATTTTTTTGGGGTTTTTATTATATCTCCTGTGTCATTGAAATTAGACGAAAACTTCATTGAAATTTTTCGTAGGAATAACGGAAAGCTATAATTTTGTTTCAGAATATTATTGCGATATTTTGAATGGTTTCGGGGAAATATAAAAATGTCTTATTTCTCTTTTGTTTTTCGATTTTATCTTCCGTACTTCGATTAGAAGGAAAAGTCAACTATATTTTTTGTAGGAATAGTTAGGAGGAATCTTTTTGATTTCCATAATTTTTTCGATGTCCAATAGTTTTTGAGAAGTCTGAATTTTATTATTGAAAATTTTTCTTTTTTTAAACTTTGAATCATTAAAAAAATATGGTTCATATGTTCCAATGGAACTCATGAAACTCTATAACTAAAATGTTACAACTTGTCATTTTTTCCAATATTATGGTCAAATATTCATGGTTACTGTTTTTCGGCTACATCTCCCGTACTATTCAATTCAGAGAAAAAGTATTGCGAGATTTTTTGTAGAAATTGTCAAGAACAATATATTTGCTCTCCTGAATTTTCGATATTTTCAGTCGTTTTCGAGAAAAATAGAGTTGTTATAATTTCGAGATTTAATTTTCAGATTCCCAATTGGTTTTTTTATTTTCCGGTGGAGTGAAAGAAAACTGTATTTGAAATATCTTGGAACACCATTCGAGAGGTATCCACTGTATTTCGTAGATTTCCATATTTTCCGTTAGTTTGCGAGATTTTTAAATTTAAGTCAGACTATGTATTTTGGAAAATCCCCCTGGAAAATCCATTTGGAATTTTCCGATCACGCCCAGTTTCAATAGGCTTCCTGTACGGTTGTCAAGCTATCCTGGTACAGAATATAAAATCGAAAGAATCACCCTTGCGACCTGTAGTCAAGAAATTTTCAGAAAAATCCCGGAAAAATCAATTTTCCGATTTCCTTCATATTTTAATGACAGGATATTGTTTTTTATGGAACACAATGGCAAAGTTTCAAGAGAGAACAAACAGACAGACAGACCACAAACAAAACCAAAGTTGCTCAAAATTCGATGGGGGATCATTTTCTCAAAATAGCATTTCCCCAGAGATCGTAGTATACTCCTCTATAGTATATCGTCGTATAACAAGGACTAGACCATACAAAAACTAGTAGCTATAGACCTATCACTGTCCTCCTAGAAAAAACCATAAAACATTAGCATTAATAAAAAAATACTGCTCAACTTTACATCTTCTTGCAATTATCACAAGGAATATCAAAACAGCTAAACTCCCCAGAAAAAAAACTGCTGCTATTTTATGGACATCAACAAAGCGTTCGATAGTGTTTGGCACAAAGCCTCATCTACAAACTTCATTCCATGAAATGTCCAAGGTACTTACTTCTTCCTAGTGAATTTCCTGCTAGCTGTTAGAAGACTGAAAGTGAACTTGTTCAATACAAATGCAAACTTCTTTATATTCACCTCTCTCCTTTACAACCTATACTGTTCAGATATTTATAACTACAATTTCCCCAACCCATTTTTCCTTCTCAGGTTATGGTTATATTCTCCAGTTTGCGGACACAGCGCTGATTTCCCATGACCAATCCATAAAAGAAGTTATAGCCAATCTTCAACATCTCGCTAATACTACCGCTATGTAGTTCAATAAATGGAGATTGAAACCAAATCCCACTATCACCACGCAGCCACAAGTCAATCCCGTCAGGATGACTGAATATGTGGGGATCACAGTTAAACCCACCTTCAATACACACCCCCAGGAAAAAAAAGAAAATGATATCTAGAGCCAAACCCTTCAGATGGTCAGAAGCTCATCTGTCAATCTATGAATGCTTATGGTCACAATATTTTTCTCAACTGCAAACAAATTCCAGAAAGAAAATACAAGTTGCTGAAACATCTGCATTGAGGTCTATCATTCAAATAACCCACTACAAAACCCACCAAATAATCTCCTATATGAGCTCACCAATACAATGCTTATCCGAAATCGCCATCTTTTTCAACAATTCTGTCACAAAGCTAAAAATATATAACTCCTGGAAAAAATTAGCCTGAAAAGAGAAGCAGAAATACAACCTGTTCACTGACATCCTCAGATGACTTCTTGGGAGAGAATCCAACAGCAAATTTTAATAGTATTTTAATATAACTTTTTTTTGAAAATATTACTTTTTTTACATAATTTTATTTATTTATTGTAATTGTAACAATAGGCAGAAAGACCTTGGTCAATAGCCTATTGAATTCAATGAAATTCCTTTATTATTATTGTTGTATTTAAATAAACTAAAACCAAAAATATTTCATTAGTCCGTATCTTCCACCTGTGCAAGAGTAGAATGATCATTATAAATCATTTGTTTTGGTGCTGTCAGCTGATGATTTTTTTAAACTACACCACATCCCAAGACATATTTTCGTTCTGCTAAAAAAAGCAACCAGAGAATTAGTTTTTCGGCTTTCGGCTCTAGTCGAACCTTCATAGTGTCAACTTAGTTGACTCAACTTCATCAAGATGTTTAAATGGTCGTCACATGACTCTTTAACAATTCAGTGCGCATGACCCCGATCTAAGCTAAGCATCGTTACGAACCGGATGTATTTTTGTCAGCGTGTAGATTACGCATCGGGAATAGACAGTGTTTGCATAGTTTCAAGTTTTTTAGTCTTGTGATAGATGGCCGACAATGAGCAGGGACCCTCAACTTCAAAGAAACCTAAATTAGTGTTGAAAAATCCCAGAAAACTCACAGAAGAATTTTATTCTGTTTTAATGGCATCTAGTGATGAGGATGATGAACTATTACGTGAAACAGGACAATTGAGTGATATTGATGTTCATCTGGAGCAAGGTGATTCTGATTCCGAAGAGGATTCTTCGGACGAAGATGACACAGGTAATATTTTCGATTTCTTACGTTCTAAACCAAATATATATTTGAACATTAGCTCAATAGATACATTTCTAGATATGAAACAAGAAACGCAGGATGAAGTTGCAAACAGCCGTTCGGAAATAGTACCTGGCGTCATTTACCAAGGTCCCGTCGGAGGTTCGTATTTTCGATTGTACTAATATGTTAGGCTAAAACATTTTTTTGTTAGGTTTGGTTGACGGCATGACTATTAGTTCAAACTGGAGTGATATTCCTTCATGTACGAAGATATTTCCTTTTTCAAAATATAATGAACTTTTAGTACCAATTCCTGGCAACAATAAACCAGTGGACTATTTTCGCATGATATTCGACGATGAAATACTTAATTTGATGGTAAATGAAACAAATCATCAAGCTGAAAATGTATTTTGTTCCGAGGGCATTAGTGAGAAATCAAGAATATCAAGATGGAAGCCTGTTACATCTGAAGAAATGTTGAAATTTATTGCATTAGTTCTTCATACAGGATCAATAAGGATGAATAGGCGGCTGCAGGATTACTGGAAAAACCACCCGCTTTATTATATGAAGTGAATTATGCGATGTTTACATTTTTCCAGAAACAGACCTGATACAGCAAATTCGACAGATAGGTTGTACAAAATACGGCCTATTGTGGATTTTTTTAATAATAAAATGGCAACAATATATTATCCTGGCAAAAACTTATCTCTTGATGAATCCATGGTATTTTGGTGTAGACTGTTGATTTTCCGCCACATAAAAAATAAGCGGCATAAATACGGTATCAAGCTGTATATGCTAACAGAACCAACCGGAATGATTATAAAATCAATGATATATACGGGGTCACTAGATGACAGTGGTGGAAAAGGCCATACAACCAAAGTTGTGTTAAATTTATTAGAAGGTCATCTCGATTCAGGCCATTCCGTCTATATGGATAATTTCTACAATTCGTGGTACCTATTGCACTGGTACACTCAACGCCAAAAGAAGGAACAACCCTAAAGACTTCATAGAAAAAAAACTAAAAAAAGGAGAATCTATTACCAGATATTCTGAAAATATCATGGTGGGAAAGTGGAAGGATAAGAGAGATGTTTTGTACATTTCTACTGAGTACGGTGGAGAAATGGTAGAGCATATTGACGAGAGAAATCGTAATTGAGAAAAACCGGCTGCGATTTTGCATTACAATATGAACATGGGAGGTGTCGACAGGCAAGATCAGCTAAACTCCTCCTACCCCTGCAACAGAAAGACGCTTAGGTGGTACAAAAAGTTGGGTATTCATTATATACAAATGATGCTGCTAAATTCATTTTTCCTGCAAAGACAATTTTCCGGTTGCAGGATGTCGTTGTACGAATTCAGAAATTCAATTTTATGCAGTCTCTTGCATATACAGGAAGAAGGCACGAGATGGACAAACACGCCCGTAAGAAGAAATGAGTCAAAACACGTCTTGACGAAAATTGAATCAAAAGCAAAGGACGGGCGCATAAACAGGAAGCGGTGTAGAGCATGTTCTACAAAAATAATACGAAAACGCACACTGTACCACTGTGAGAAATGTCCCGATCAGCCTGGATTTTGCGTCGGTAATTGTTTTGCCAGTGCGCATGAATGAGATCGTTATTTTTGTCTATCAGTTTATTGTATTATAAAACTCACAAGAAATATGTTTGTTTTAGATTTTTGACAATTTATTTATACTCTTTTTTCATACAAACGTATGTCCATTAGTCCATTTTCACAATAAATTCTACAAAAGTCTGATGTTTGATTACCACCTTTATTTTATATTTCCAAATATAAATTATCAAGAACGCGACCCCGATTGGGGCAGGTCAGCAATGCGCAAGAAATTTTTGGCCAGATGCACGCGACCCCGATAGGGGCCATGTACTAAAATTGAATAAAACACACTGTATGTGAACTTAAAATGAGAAATTGTCAATCTTGATACCAAAACCAGCAATAATTTAGAAAAAAACGTTGCCGCTCCTGGGATGCGACACGCTCGAAAAGTCGCAGCGAATGTGTTAAGATGGGAAAATGCTGGGTAGTTTCAAATAAATAAGTACAAAATTTAGTTATTTTTAGTAAGAAACATTCTAGATAAAGATAGGAGTCTTATGATCTGAGGGCTTGAGGATTCGTTTATTTTCCCACTGAGCTTTCGATGATGAATTTTATACTTGATCAATCGCTAATAACAATCAAGTTGTTATATTTTTCTTTCCAAAGTCCTTTATAACTCAGTATCAAGAAACAATACTTTTCGCCTCAACCAATGCCACCCACCTCACTCTGCCAAAATGAACGAAAATGTGTTTGTATGTGATTGATACTTCTGCAACCTCTGAGTTTTCCCAATTAATACAATGAATGCTGACTGCGAGTGCCACTGATTCTCAGAGGAATGATAAATTTCACAAATATGAGCTGAAAAACTTGTATCATGATTTCAAATATCTCACAAATAACATTTTGAATACTAATCTAAAGAACAGTTGAAGATTTCCTTTAGACTGGTAATTTATGGTAAGTATACTCTTTCAGACTGGGAAGGAAACTATAGAACTCTTGCTCCATACAGACTTCCCAGGATCCACTGTCACCACAAACCAAAACCCCCGATATGAAATCCCTGCAAACATTAATTTGAGGGCAAAAAGGGCAGACTGGGAAGTGGCTAAACGAACGGTAACTCACTCAAAAGTAGTGTGGGCAATAAACTCCTTCAAGCCTTACAAGTCTCCGGGCCCAGATGGAGTATTTCCCATACTACTTCAGAGCGGAATTGAATATCTAGCACCAGAAGTGCAGACTGTACAGGCTGAGCCTAGCATTGGGATGGCTACCTCAAACCTGGAAAATTGTAAACGTGGTCTTTATTCCAAAACCTGGACGGGACTCATACGAAGGCAAAGGCATACAGACCAATAAGCCTATCGTCATTTCTTCTGAAAGGCTTAGAAAAACTGATAGATAGAGACATAAGGGAAACCGCTCTTGTAGAACGGCCTTTACATCAAAACCAACATGCCTATCTAACAGGAAAATCATACGAGACAGTACTCCATCAGCTTGTTTCAAGGCTTGAAGAGTCTCTAGCAAACAAAGAAATTGCACTATGCACTTTCCTAGACATCGAAGGAGCCTTCGACAATACCTCCTCTGAAAGTATGGTCACTGCGGCCACTCGAAGAGGCATTGACGAAACCACCTGCAGGTGGATACACTCAATGCTTCACAATAGACTGGTCCAAGCCAACATGTTCGAGGAAACAGAACAGGTTGAAATTTCCAGAGGTACCCCACAGGGGGGCATACTCTCCCCCCTTCTGTGGGACATGGTTGTAGATGAACTGCTAATTTCTCTGAAGGGTATTACTCTCAAGGGTATGCAGATGACTTGGTCATCCTCATCAAAGGAAAGAATACTCGAACAACCTCAGAGCTAATGCAAAATGCACTGAGGACAGTATAGGAATGGTGTAACAGAGAGAGCCTAAGGGCAACAAAACAACACTAATTCCCTTCACCCGGAGAAGAAACATGGGAGATCTCATACCTCCCAGACTATTCGGTGAAACATTACAAGTAGTAGAGCAGGTGCAATATCTAGGGCTGATTCTTGACAAGAAACTAACCTGGAACCCGCATCTTCAACATGTAACCAAAAAAAGCAAGATAACCTTCATGATGTGCAGGAGAGCTTTTGGAAAAACATGGGGGCTCAAACCGAAAGCCATGCACTGGCATTACACAGCGGTTATAAGACCAAGAGTAACTTATGGCTCACTCTTATGGTGGCCAAAAACAAATCAAAGACAGGCAAAAACCAACCTTGGGAAAATCCAGAGGCTTTCCTGTCTCTGTATCACGGGTGCAATGAATAGCACTCCAACAGCTGCAATGGAAATCATCCTAAACCTCGCACCCCTTGACTTACATGTCATTGGAGAGGCCAGGATGAGTGCATGCAGACTGAAACAAACAAAACTGGAGAATCCAACAACTGGACATACCAGAATCACTCATGTAATCAATATCGAAGAACTCGAAATGATTTCAGACTACATGCAACCCCTATACTCATTCGAAAACCATTCGAAACACGAATTGACGGATCTGGATGGGCCCTGAGTATAGAATCACAATCAACTGCGGACATAGTCTGGTATACAGACGGTTCAAAGACAGTTGAAGGAACGGGAGCAGGAATACATGGGGTAAGGCCAAGAAGGGACTACATAATACCACTTGGCAAATGCTCCACGATATTCCAAGTTGAAACACATGCTATTATGGTATGCATTCAGAAGAATCTAGAAAGTGGTTATAGCAAAAAACACATCTACATTCTATCTGACAGTCAGAGTGCTATCAAAGCACTCAACTCTATACAGATAAAGTCTAAACTGGTCTGGGACTGCCTCCAGAACTTCATCGAGCTGGCAAAACACAACAAGGTCACCTTGATGTGGGTGCCTGGTCATAGAGGCATTGAAGGCAACGTAAAATCATCTGAAAAGCTATTCACAGGGCCAGAACCTGTGCATGGGATTAGCAAAAACCGATGCAGGACCCTGATCGACGAGTGGATAAAAAGAAGACACCAACAATATTGGGATCAAACTGTCGGGCAAATACACAGCAAAGTCATGGTAGGGCACCCAAACCGGACCCTGATGGCTGACCTTCTGAACCTGAACAGAACGAAGGCACGTATAATAGTAGGTCTGTTGACCGGACACTGGGCCTATGAAAACACCTATACACCATGGGAGTACGCAGGGAAACCGTGGAGTGTAGGAGGCTATGTGATAAAGAGGAGGAAACAGCCTCTCATATTATCTTCGACTGTGACGCCCTAAGTAGAAGGCGACACAGAACCTTTGGAGATATCAGCCCGGAAACAGGCATGAATCCGAAGAACCTTATTAACAGGCTACTTAACCTAATTGAAGGCACAAACCTGTTTGAATGAGGAACCACTGACGACAGAGTGATACAATAGATTCCAGCTGGTCGCAGTGTCAGGGGAAGCTAAGTGCCAACCCTGTCTCTGGCTCGTCAGCTTTCAACCAACCAACCATACACTTTCAGGATTGTCACCAGTCATCAGCTTACGAAGTAATAAGCAATGTTACAACTATCAAACTGCACCTGTTTACCAAAATTTTTCTAAGAAAAATGAGCCGAGGGGAATTTTTCTACTTGCTTACAGTTTGTAGTGGATTCGCTCAAGTAGAAATCATTGAATCACTGTGAAGTGACATTTCTAAATGTGGTTATCAGTATTATGTTAAGTCTATGGTATCTGTAGTAGATTCGCACAAGTAGGAATCATTGAATCACTGCGAAGTGACATTTCTAAATGTGGTATCAGTACAATGTCAAGTCTATGGTATCTTGAAAAATAAAACATTACTTGACCCTTCTTCAGAGTTTCTACAAAAATGTCTACTACTTCGTTTGCTTTAATGAATTTGAAGTTGACAGATAAATGACATTTATCTCAACATTCAATATCTCAAAAAAACAAAATAAATTCACAAAAAATTATCGCCCTTAGCTATTGGAAAAAACTCATTTGAATAATTCCAGCAACTCTAGCAATAAAGGTATGTGCATTATCATGGAAAAAGATGATTTAGTTAGTGAAATGATAGAGAGGCGGACTTGTGCAGCAAATATAATTGATTGGAACATTAACACGTTCAGCCCCGGGTGACTCACACTTGCGTCACTTTTAAATATCCTACCAGATGGCGTGTAACATATTTTCGTCACGGTACATGAAATCATTTCGGACAGTGTAACGCAGCATATAGGCACAATACAAATGCTATTCTTATGGTAAGTGAATATGTCTGTGGGGAACGTAGGTGTTTGCTGACTGGGTACAGCAAATCTGCTTGTCAATTTATGGAGCATATTTTGATGAGACCATACATATAATAAAAAATATCATTTTATAAAAAAATATCTTTATTTCTTGTAGAAAAAGTTCTGAAAAAAAAAATAACCAAAAAATCAATACGTTCATATTTTGTAACTTAAATGAGTTGAGAAGAAACATATGCACACGGTCCACAGAGTATTATATACTCTCTCAGATAACGAGAGGCAATCGTGAGTCACGTTTTTCTGTGTGAAAAATTAGAGAAAAAAAGGTCGAAATTCACGGAATAATATATATTTGGGTTGATAGCTATAATAATATCTTTCATATTAACTCAATAAATGCTTCCAGTCCGGGGGAACCATTTTTTTTTAATACTGGGGCTGAACGTGTTAACGATTCAAAGCACGAACGATGTTCTGAAGATGTTGAAGCAGTTGACGCAGTATTGGAAAAGTTCGAAATTGATAGGAGTGAACTCAAAATGTTTAAGCTGGGTAAATATATGCCTTCTAAGATAAGGCCTATTAAAGTCATTGTTAGGTCTCCTAGTGATGCTGATTTAGTAGTGAAGAACAGACAGTTCATTACTGTTGTGAGTGTAAAAATAATTAAAGATCAAACCAAAGCCCAACAAGTTTATTAAGATTGAACTTCAAAAACTGTTTGATAATGGCAATAATACAAAGATCATTAAATTGATAAATAATTGACCAACCATTGACATGAAGCAAGTCTAAAAAAAGTAAGTAAAAACTATAATATTTCATTAAATTCAGGCATAATTTAATTTTGAAAAATATAGATCAAATTCAAGAAACCATAACATATTAAAATCACAAAGTGAAACAAGAACAGCTGAAATGTTTCTTGTAAATTATAACCATATTGGTTGCGATTCATCAAGGTAATATACTGGTGGTGTTCTGTTATACATTTCCAATGGTTGTCATTTTTCTGTATTTAGAACTTTTTGTCATTAAGTATAGTTGCAGCTTCCATTACACTCAGTAGAATGTTCAATTAAAGTTCACTCCCTGGCATAAATAACACCAACAGTCTCTCTCGATGATTTCTTGTTGCCAATAAACCATTTTCATCGGTAGTTTATAAATTTTGTCAATAATTTCCTAATTCAAAGAATTCATGAAAATTTTTTTTTATTGACTTAAATAAAAAAAAAAACATATTCTTTAATGTCAGATGCATAGCCCCTTTTGAAATCAATTCAAATGTCTTGGAAGTCAGAGTAAACATGTAAAGAATAGATAATCTCAAATCATTCAAAAGATATGAAAGTTGAAGCAATATGCGTACACTCACTATGATATGAAATAACGCTTCTGCTCCATAAACTTTCAATAATTATGAGGGAAAACTTCAAAATCAAAATAACTCAAAAACGGTCGATTTTAGCAATATGGAAACCTCATACAGATTGATAAAAAAACTATATGTAGAATACAGAAATACAATGATATACAGAGCATTCCATCGGTTAATTCCTAAGCCGAAAACAATCGAGGTATGAACCTAACTAATTACGATTCCTCCCTCTTCGTATTCACTTAGCGCCAAATAGACGGTAATTTTAATATTTTAGTTTTGTTACAGACATCCATCGAATGAGATACAAGTTGAGCAACAATTTTGGCTTTATTATCTATTATTGACATTCATAATTTATATTTGATACCATGTAGAAAAACTTGTTAAATGTTTTGTTGGGGTTCAGCGGAAAAATCCTGTGTTCATAAAATTGTATGTTCTATACCTTCAAATACAATTTTCAATAAGCTAATATTTGTGCACTTCTGACAAAGTTTCTTTCATTTGAGTTATAGTTAAGCTAGTGACATTCACTTGAACTTGAATTAAATGCAAATGTCATTTATGCAATAGAAGAACCATCATGATTTTCCGGAAAAGTGAATAATTGTCGGTTTCGAAATAATATACTCAAATTATTTCTTGAGAAGGAATTTTGAGAGTACTCTGCCCAGTGTGATTACAGAGAAATGAGAAAGGATATGAAAATATTGGAACTTGTTTAAGATTGAAGCCCAACCTGTTCTTATTATATTTCTAATATTTATTTATATTTATATTTCATTTGGGAATTTGGATCGACAAGTTTCATTATGAATAGTAATGCAATTGATATTTTGAAACTCAAAAGTTGAATGGTTGTTTAGGAAATATGCCATTAGAATTATACTCACTTTTCTGCTGTTGCAGCTGGTGTTGTATTTGAGGATTGAAACTATTAGGCCAATTACTTGGTGTTGAATTATTCATTTGTTGTTGACTATTAGACATGTTTAGGAAAGGTAAAATTTTACTACCTAAAAAATTAATAGACAAAATAAATTCAAGGTGATAACCAAATGTTCATTTGATTTTTGCCAATTTTGCCGATATTTTTAAAAGTACCTAATTGCAGTTAGCATTGTTATTGAAAGTAGTTATTTGTATGAAATTCTGAGGTGAAAAATTAATACTAATGTGTTCAAACTTACCAAATGAGTTCATATGTGTATTCTGCTGTAAAAAACCAGGTGGTGGTGGTAAATGACCACTATTTTGACTTATTCCATTTATTTGACTATGACCTTAAAAAGAACAAACATGCATTGAAAAAAAATTCATACATAGTGTTGTCATTACCAAAACATCTGAATTGTCTTCAGTTAACTACATGTTAGTTTACAATTTGCATTTAGAAGTTGTATATTATTATATGACATAATGGAAAGGAAAACATTGTCAATTGAACATTAAAAGACATATTTTTATGGAAGTTTAAAAAATCTGCAAAAAAACTGAAAAAACTATTTCCCCAGCTAATAATATCACATTTCAGCATTAGCTCTAATTCACCCCCCAGGAGGGAAAAGCCTAAATTTTCAGGGTATTTCTTCATGGAAGCCATCACATGCAAAAAGGTCCAAAGGGCTATTTTCGAAATAAAGAATTCAAACTTGCTTGATATTTATAATGTGAATAGTAAAATAATAAAAGAAACACCCATATACTTGATTGTGCCTGTGACTTTACTCTTCAATGCCTGTATTGGAAGGTCGATTTGTTGATGATATTAAGGTAACTAGAGTCCTCCCATTCTATAAAAAAGGGGACGAGGAAAACATTGAAAATTACCACCCCATATCAATAATTCCCATTCTTGGCAAAAAAATTGAGATCATACTGAAAAACAGATTATATAACTATCTCCATAAAAATAATCTACAGCACCCTAGCCAATTTGGATTCAGAAATATATGATACATGCGTTGAAAAGAGTGGTTGATAGTATCATTGAGGGATTTGAAAAGGGGGGAACACACTGCAGCTGCTCTGTGTGACTTGACAAAAGCGTTTGATTGTGTGTCATTACAAATCGAAGAGTACGGAATCAGAGAAGTAACTCTCTCCCTCTTCTCATCCTATTTAACAAAGTGACAACTGTACCTTACACTGGACCCAAATGAAGTATCCGACTTCAAAGTAATGAAATTTGGGGTTCCACAGGGCTCCATACTAAGTCCACTACTATGTATCATTCTATATATATATATATATATATATATATATATATATATATAAATAAATGACCTCCCATATATGTCCCCATATGGCTGCATCACTTCCTCCTATTCTCCTCTAATACCTCTGAAGTATATGGCAATAGTTTAAAACTGCTGGGCATCACTCTTGATGACAAACTGAATTGGTCAACTCACACGGAGCAGCTGTGTCTAAACCTATCAAAATATATATTTCTACTACGAAGTTGATAACTATCATCGGTCCTCATGCCCTATTATCAGCATATTATGCTTTCTTCCATTTCCGAATTTCCTACTGGGGCAGGGTATGCGGACTCATCTCATTTTCTATCTCTGAGAGTCATGACATTACCCTCAAAAGAGAGTAATATCGAGGGGACTGTTAAAAACTAAATGGAAGGAATTTAACGGACATAGCCATATATGTCAATCCTTGAAATACATTAGAACAAAAATAATCTTAATATAAATAAATGCTGACTTTCATGATTACATACACCAGGGGCAGGCAATTAATAATATCTGCTAAATTCAGATTGCAAAAAATGTTGTCTCACAAATCCACCACCGCATCCTAGACAAATACCCGAGGAACGGGAAATAAGAGAAGCACAAGTGTGTGCATTGGCAGAAACGACACCTTGTTCGAGTAGACAGATCGCCGACGAAGTGAATTTGAATGAAAGAACTGTAAGGAATATTTTGGAGAGAAACGGTTATCATTGTTTCAAAGTCAAGACCACACCAGAACTTTTGCCTGGAGACCATTTCAGACGTATGGAGTTTTGTGAAACGATGGTCGAAAAATGCAATAGGGCATTTTGTGTAAATGATGACTTTCTAAAAAAGGTGTTATTTACCGATGAATCGTCCTTCTCAATTAAACACAACCCATCCGTAGTACGTTATTGGTCTCGTAAAAATAAACATTTGAGTATTGCTGTGAGGACACAGTACCCAAGCAAATTAAATGTGTGGACGGGACTTTTAGGCGATCACGTCATAGGCCCATTTTTTATCGAAGAGAATTTAAATGCAGCAAAATATTTGCAACTTTTGCAAAAATTATTCCTGCAGTTCAGCGCTTTCCGATTTACTTTAAAGACGGTGGTTTCAACATGATGGTTGTCCTGCCCACAATGCAGGCACGGTGGTTACATTTTGAATCAATTATTTCCCGATTGGTTTATTTGTACGCGGTACAATCAACTGGCCACCTCGATCACCAGATGTAGCACCTCTCGATTTTTATTTCTGGGGCATGCTAAAATCGAGGTATATCGGCATGAGTTCGAACGTGCACCAATTTAGATGAACTGAGGGCAAAATTATTCAGTTGTGTGCTCAGGTAACACCAGTTACCCTTGGCTACCAGAACAGAATTGTACAATAGATTCGGCTATTGTTTGGCCCAAAATGGTAGTTTGTTCGAACATTTAATAAAATAATTCCGTACACAAAATATTTAATTTGGTTTGTCTTTTCTTGTAAATATTTTTTTCTCTCCATTCAAGAAATAATTGTTTTTCTGTTAGAAATAAGTTTTTTGTTTTTATTCTTACAGAAATATCGTTTGCTTTTGTTTATGTTTAAGAATTTTCTTTTGTTTTCACGGCCACCACGGCACCAAAGATATTTTGATCTACCTGTCATCCGACAGATTAAATTGAATCAATGATTCAGTTTAATTTGTTCAAATTATCTGATGTGAAATTATCCTAAAAAATTCTTCTTCATTGCAGCGCACACATTCTCCTGACTGCTGCTGTTATGATACTGACGTCCTGAGCTAACCGCCCTGACTCTCCTATCTCTGTGTCGTGACGTCGATATCCCTTCCTCGAGCGAGTCGAGGAGAAATTGTAATGCTCTCTCAACATATAGCAAGCTATTCTTTACGCTCTCATGAAACCACCATACCCAAGATAAATACTTTCTGATACTGTATATAACCTTCCCAATATTTTATTTCACTAATTATTTTATAACCACTTAATTTTTGTGACATACTGAAACATACATCTCCTTTATACAACATGCATTCCTTCAATATGATAAATTTAAATTAATTTAAATAAAAACATTGAAGAATAAACTAAACATACAATTCGTTTTCAAATATTTCTGCTTCGATATCAGTGTAATATATTTAAAAAATAATAATATTTTTATTATTATTATAAATCCCTTTTTTTCATTTATACCAGACGTTTAGTTAACTTAGTAGTTGACGTGGGGGAAATTTCTCTAGTTTTTTATTAAAAAAAAAGTTCATTATGTTTATTGTCAATCATCCAATTATTCGGCAATGAAAATGTTATCCTCATAATTATTACCTGAACTTTGCGTTTTATGAATCTGTTCACTGGCCATCAGTTCAGCAAAAGCTTTTTGTGTTTCCTGGAAAGGATCGAAGCCCAAATCGTCTTCTGTGTTCCTTGAGTTTTGTTTGCTATTTGAATTTCCATACATATGACTTTGTGTTCCTCCAAATCCTCTATTTTCTCCATTTAAATAGAGTTGTGAGTTAACATTATTTTGGTAAACCGAACCAGGGCTACCACCATAACCTACAAAAAAAAATCTGCACTTTAGTATTGAACAAATATATATATATATATATATATATATATATATATATATATATATATATATATATATGGAGATATTGTTAAAGTGTTTTTTCTTTCAGAATTAATTTTCCCTATATTAGTTTAATGCATTGGAAAGCTAATGTTTATGAAAAACCAGTTCAATAAAGTTATTGATAGCATATTTCAAACTATTATGAACGTCTATGCCAGATTTCAGGTCATTTTAAATTTTTGTGATTATCTAGTTAACAAAAGATGGAGGAGGCCTTCAGATGTTCCATGTAAATAGTATTAAAAATCTAGATTTTAACAAATTAATTCAACAATAAAAAGTGATTTTTGAAAAATTACATTTTTATTGCCTTGATTCTACAAGCCCAATAAATACAAATATATACCGTATTCAACTTGAAAAAATATATAACTCTGAAGAAAACCTTTTTTTTTTTTTCATCAAATCGGCCAAAAAACATTTATTAGGACTGGGGAAACTCTAATATTCGCTGGGCTTATTCCTACTTTCAAACATTGGATAGGTTATTTCATAGACAAAAAAAAAGACTTTCGAAAAAACTGTGAGCTGCAGTGTAGGTATAGTAACATACTATCACATTCATATACAAACTGTTAAACTATATATACCTGAAATTAATGACAATAGACACTAAGGTAATTCACAATCTTACCTTGTTTCAAACTTAGGTTCAACAACTGCTCCTCTAACTGTTTCTGTTGCAACAATATTATTCTATCTGCATTGCTATGTACCCCCGGATAGTAACCCGAATGGGCCCCACTGAACCCGTTGGGAAACTGTTGAGGTTGCCCACTTGAAGTGTTAAGGTCCTTGTTGTTTTTGTGAAAGTCCATGAAGAATTTTGACATACTCTGATCTAGACCATTCAATGGATCGTGAGTTGATGTGGAATTGGTTTGAGAATGGGCCTGGTTGAAGCTTGTGAAGCCATTCGGTGGTTTGTTGGGTAACATTATGTTTTCCTGTATTTTGGGGGACATTTCATAGAAACCATTGTGGTATGATTCCACACCTAAACATAGAAATCAATAAACAAGAGAAAAAATGTAAAAAAACTTGTATAACCCAGATAAGTGAATTATAACAGATGTTTGGTTTTAAATTTTCAATATTGTTGCAACACACACCCTCACACACACTTGCACACACATAAATATGACACCCGACATATGACATTATGGGTACATATTTCTCCATTTTGTAAGAAAAAATAAATTTGAATATAGAAAAAACATTTTAGATCTAGAAATCTAGTCTAAAGCATTGTGTTCGCCAAATAAGATTCAAATGTACCTTTAGCAAATGTAGAGTCATGATCTAATGGACCAAATCCTTTTCTCATTGTGTCCAATCTTGTTTTATCTTGCCTTTTTCCTAAAATACGAATTATTTATATTTTACAATTAATAACACAAAAAAATATAGCCCACCTATATCTTCTAGAACTGTTTCTGTGTGTCGTGGAAAGCCAAATGCTGCAGCCCAGTCTTCTGTAGTATTTATATTAGGTAGTGCATCTGTTAGAATAGCTGCATGCGTCGGATCACTTTCTGCATCTGTCTGATCGTCTGGATGATTGGGTGATACTTTCTGGAATGAATTCAAAGAGAAGAAACTCGTATTATCGTCTACTAATGGTGGCAGTTTGGACAAAGACATATGGGATTCTATCGAAGAAGGAGGTGTGGGTGTAGATTCCAGCTCTCTTGGAGGGGGTGATGTAGGTTTATCTATGGTTCCTGAAAAACAAACTGAAAATTGTTCATTCTTCAACATAAGTCAAAAAAATTACCATCTGACTTATAATTTTTTTCTGACCAATTTTCAGTTTTTCCTTGGTATGTTTCTTTCCTATCTTTATTTTTACTAACTGTGTCACCACTTTTTGTTTTACATTTCTTTCCTTTTTCTTTTTCCTTCTTTTCTTTTTCATTTGACGTCAGATGCGGCCAGAGGTCTTTGTTTGTTCCACTACTGCTAGAAGTTGTACTACTACTGCTGCTAACACTGCTTGACAGTACCGTGATGTTCTCTTTGGAAGACGATTTGGAACTGCCAATCGGGTTAGTAGTGGGAATGGGTGCACTTGATTTGCCATTTTCAGATAGCTGGCTATTGTTATTAACTGCACGTAAAACTAGGCTCTCATGGAGTTTTTTTTCATATTCCTGATGTTTACCTGCATGCATTTGTTCCTTTGTGAAACTAGCCTCCGGATCTCCTTGAAAGCAATAAATGAACTATTAAGATATACATGCAACATGTTGGGGTAATTTGAAGATTATATATAGCTTTCAGTGATCGTTTGATGAGATTATACATTAAAAAACTTCCAAGATTTGGCTACCAACAAATGATTGTTAAAGAATATTTGGATTCATACTGTTTAATCATTATTCCAAAAAAATTATCATTTATAACACATCTTAAACTTGAATGGCAGACTTATTTTATCATTATAGATGTTCTTAGACATGAAAAAACATGAAATATTTAGATTGATTTGTTTGAAAATATGAACAGGATGTTCATAAAATCAGATGTGGAATCATCTGCGACTGAAAGATAAACTTTAGTCACTATCTTCCATCGTCAAGATAACCTCTTGTGGGGTATTCATGTTGAAAAGGGAAACATTCTCAATTGAATAGAAAGATTTTTATCGTGGCTTTTTCAATTCACAGAAAAATATTTCTAGCCAATATTCAATTGAGAATGTTTCTCTTTTCAACATGAAATATTTATATTACTTAAAAGCTTACACATCTCGCTTTTGCAGATTGTACCAATGGCTATTTCCTGAAATAGGTATACTCCACTAATTCACCAGATTCTAAATCCAAAGCTGAGAAATATGCATTCTTATACTCACCAAAATCATGCAGGTACATACAATCTGATTTTGGACATGGCTGGTTTTTCATAAAATGTGAACAATATTTTGTGGTACCTAAACTTGATTTGATCAGTCTACCATCTATTGTTATATTATTAACACTCTGTATGGCCCTTAAAGCATCATCACTCTTCATGTAAGTTACATAGGCACCTGGAAATATATTATACTGATAGCAAGTGTGAAACTATTAACAATTTTATTTTATCATAGAAGCTAATTGATTTACTTACTCATTAATTAAAAAATATCCCTTAAAAAATTTAAAAAACAGAAATGGGTTTAGAAGAAGTTTCAGCTTTCTAATGCAATATCACTATTCAATATTTTTCTTAATGATGAAAGTGTATCAGAACATGCAGGGCCATGGAGAGAAGATCGGGGCCAGAGGGTAATATAATAACCTACCCCCCCTCCTTCCCCAAATATATGTGTATGTGTAAATTAATGCAGACACCAAACAAAAGACCCCCTTGAAAACTCTGGCCCCGGAAAGAATCACCATCGACCCTTCCCCTTTTGAATCTGAGTACATGACAGCACTGTTGCCAGTATGCCATTGTCACAAATATATCTAAATACTGCTCAGCAAGAGATGGTAATACTCCAATGATTAATATCGATCTTATGGAAAATATATTGTATAAAAGGGTCAAAATTTTTCCTACAAAGGCATTATCTTATTTGAAAAACAAAAAAGGAATTAAGAATTTTGAAACAGTACTTTTCTGAACGTAGGTGACAAAATTCCAAAGGAATTTTGTAACAAATTTGTTCTTCAATACTTTTGGGATATTCTTTTTTCTAAGATTTTTGCAAGAAACCGAATTATTGGTCTTTTAGAGGCTAATTATCAAGTCACCCATGGGGAAATTGTTGTTTACTTCTCTACAAGCCAACTTCACAAATTTCAGATATTTGAATTTTTACGAGCTCAAAACCATGGAGGTTGTTGAATAGCATATAATTAACATGAACGAACTACAAAAAAATAAAAGGAGCATACAGGGCAAACAAAAATTATGAAATTATTAAAACATAATTTTCTGTTTTTGAGCACGTCTCTTCAAAAACAAAACTCTTCAAATTGTATGAGTTGTGCAACTCTGTAGAAAGTTCCATAAAACAATCTTTGTTGATATTGGGTTAACAATGAAAATGTGATAAATTTTTTCAATCCTTAAATAGTTGCCATTTTAAAAGAATGCGACGAACATATTTCATACCATTCAATTGAAAAATGTGGACGAAGTCTAGACTAAGGCCATCAAGTCATTTGATCACAAGCCTACTTGCTAGTTCAGTAAGTTAACAATACATGTGTTATATCCCCCATGGCTCCAAAATCCTACATTGATTCCCAAGTAATCTCAACATCACAACATAAAGCTCGCAATGGAAATCGAAACTGACAACTTCCCATCAGGAAAACCAACAACTTCTTCACTTACCCACACCAACTGATAACTACCCAATCATCACACAAGGCTTATCTCAGAATAATTGGAAGAATATCAAAGAAATGTGATATGAAAACAATATTCACAGCAAATAACCAAATTTCAATTTTTCTCAGATCTCCTAAGCATTGCCATAGCTAATGAGTTCCAAGGTATATACAAAATACCATGTTCTGAATGTTCTATGACATATACAGTGCGGTCCATAGGTATGGAATAAATTCATTTTTAGCGATATTATGTATTAAAAAAACCTGAAACTGGTCGATTTCTATTGTAAATTTGACAATTTACAGTATGAAAATATTACCCCCTTCTTGCCCCCTCACTGAATTATGAGCAACCCCTCCAAAATTTTAAATGAGAAGGGGGGTTGTGTGGCACATTGTTCTAAAGGGATTTTCATTCTCTGTTCAGCAATATTAAGTTTTTCAAATTTGGCGCAATCATAACTAATAAAATTTTTTTTGAAAATGTAAAATTTTGATACTTTACGTGGAATGAAGGAAATAATGTCACATAATGTTTAGGAAGTATTTTTCAATTAAATTAAATGTTCAAAATGACCACCATTCACTTCTTGACAATAAGCAAGTCAATATTGGAATTCTCGTTCAACATTTTGTAGGACCGTTATGCTAACTTTTAAATCTGCAATATTGTCTGGTCTATTGAAATATACTTTTGATTTTAAATAACCCCATAAGAAGTAATCGAGTGGAGTCAAATCGGGGGATCTAGGAGGCCATTCAATCAATCGTCTTCCAATCCACCTATTAGAAAAAAAATCGTTCAAATAAAATCTAACAATACGTTTGTAATGCGGTGGAGCTCCGTCTTGTTGGTACCAAATTGATCTATGTATTGCATTTGGATCATTAACACCAGGAAAAAGTCTTTTTAATTAGGCTGTAAAAAGTTCATCAAAAAATCTAGATAAACCTCACCATTAACTGTGCCTTCAAAAAAATAAGGGCCAATAATTTTGTTGTTTATGATACCAGCCCAAAAGTACACTTTTTTAGGATATTGTGTGTGAGCCTCACTCATCCAATGATAATTTTCTCTGCTCCAATATCTACAGTTTTGCCTATTAACCGTTCCATTTAAATGAAAAGTAGCTTCATCAGAAAAAACAATTTTGTTTATGAACTGCAAATCTCCTTCCATTCTGTCCATCATCAGTTCACAGAATTGTTGCCTTCTATCAGGATCATCCTCATTTAACTCCTGAACCAACTGAACTTTATAGGGATGGTATTTTTCTTTATGTAAAGCTCTTAATATTGATGATTTACTTACATCATTGTCGACGGCAAGTTGTATACTTGTCATATGCGGATTTTCCTCAATCGCTAACAGTACATCTATCTTTTTTTCTTCATCCAATTTAACATTTTGACCTGGTTTTTGAATAGTTTTTACAGGTCCAGTTTCACGAAATTTTGTTTTTATTTTGCTAACTGTAGACTGTGAGACGTGTTGACCAGTGTATTTATTATTAAACATTTCACAAACTTCCTTTTGAGTTCTTGTTTTATTACCGAATCCAATCATAATTAAAATGTCTATTCTTCGAGTTTTGGATGAATGAATCAAATACACAGAAATATTTTTCAATATACTGACGTGTGTCAGCAACTTAAAAATATCAAAATAACAGTAGTCTACTAGATTGACATTACATTATTGATGTCGGTTTTGTGAATAATTTTTTGGTGTCTTGAAGGTTCCTGAAGTTTAGCAAAACAGATAAGAAAATACCTGATTATTTATTAAGGGGTTATTTAAAATCAAAAGTATATTTCAATAGACCAGACAATATTGCAGATTTAAAAGTTAGGATAACGGAAGAAATTAACAACATAACCCCTGAGGTCTTACAAAATGTTGAACGAGAATTCCAAGATCGATTTGCTTATTGTCAAGAAGCGAATGTTGGTCAATTTGAACATTAAATTTAATTGCAAATAAATTGAAAAATACTTCCTGAACATTATTTCCTTCATTCTATGTAAAATATCAAAATTTGACATTTTCGAAATAAATTTTCTGTTATTATTGCACCAAATTAAAAAAAAAATAATATTGCTGAACAGAGAATGAAAATCACTTTCCAACAAGGTGCCACACGACCCCCTTCTCATTTCAAATTTTTGAGGGGGTGCTCATAATTCAGAGGGGGTAATATTTTCATACTGTAAATTAACAATAGAAATCGACCTGTTTCAGGTTTTTTTAAACAAATAAATAATAATGCTAAAAATGAATTTATTCCATACTTATGGACCAGGACCACATTGTATAGGACAAATCAACTTGCTGTCTGACATTAGATCCCTTCTCGGCACTATCCAAACACCATTAAGAAACAGCTCACTGAGAAAATACTGCCAACCAGATTAGTGAAGCACTTGAGATCGAAAAGCGCCGAAAAAACCAATGGACATGGTTTTTGTATTTTACATAAAATTCAACTTCATCAGTTTTTAAAAATTTCTCTATAACTGTTAATATTATATTCATTTGTTTATAATAGTTTGTTCTGAATTTGTACCACTGCATGCCAGACAAATATCTGCAATGTTGATATCAGTTAGTATACAAATTGATAATCAGATACAGAATAATAAGAGAGGACTGCGAATAAGAAGAACTTAATATATTTTATTAACAAAGATTTACTCACTTGCACTAGGCCCTTGCGACCCAGCATACGTTGTTGACTGGTTAATAACCACCTTGTGTATTTTACCGAACCTGCCAAAGTACTCATGACGTTTGAGTACCTCCGCATCAGCCAGTCTCATCGGCAGCCCCACAACAAATACTAGGTTCCGCTGTACAACCCTAACACTAGCCAGATGTTTTCTACTCTCGCTTAACTTGGCCTTACGCTGTTGGTCACGGTGGCGCTTCTCCGATTTCAACTTGGCCACCTGAAGTTAGTGAGCCATAGATGAGAAAAAAAGCCAAATAATATTTCACATTATCAGCTAATAAAAATGTCGTGAAATTATGGTTTTAGAGGATACTCTTTACAAATACAGTTAAAAATTTAATTTATATATATATACATATAGATCTCTGATTCAAATGATATAATTTTGGGCATAATTTGCATTCAATTGAAGCATTAAGTGAAAAAATGTGACAAGTTTTTATGTTTATACAATTTCCTCAAATACGAGATCAAATTATTCATTCAAAATCAGATTATTTGTTTATATCTGGGTTCATGTGCAATTTTCATTTATTGCTACTTCACCATTGTTACGTCATCTCTAAAAATTGGCCTCTGTGAGCCAACAACAAATTTTTTACATCTTTGAAAATGACATATTTTAAGTTAATATCATGAAATACCTTGTGGTTTGGTTTTCATTTGAAAAATATTCATGGATTCATAGGAGTACCTGTTAAGAATATTAAGGAGTTACTTATGAGGATAAAACACTTTGGCATACAATACAATGGCTTCCTCCATCACTTGAACTTCTACCTTATATTTGTGAGATCGGTGTATGACGAAAATAAACCTACTTATGTTTGAAATATATATGAATATTTTTATCTACTGTTTTATTCATTCTTCAATACCAGTCGTCAGGGAATGTGTTATCCTAATTTTGAAAATATTAACTTTTGAAATTTAAACAAGTTCAATGACGCATTGTCATAATGCAAGAGCCAAATATCGATGAGTAGGAACTATGTATCGTTAATTACGCCGAAAGTGAGTTCATACCTCAATCTTGAAGTTGCATCATTACAATGTTGTTGTGAACTTACAAATTTTCTCTCATTACATATAGCTCTGAAGAAGCAAACAATATATTCGCGAAACATTAGCGAAGACATAGATTAATTTTATTTGTCCAATACCCTGGAATCGTTTCAAATAAGACAGATCTGGACACAATCACAACATAATAACACCATTGTCAGTAATGGGGATTGATCAATTAAAAACTGAAAACATTTGAAACCAGAATATGAAGATTTGTTAAAAAGCTACCTAGCAATTGTTGTCCCCAACTCATTCATGGAATTAATTTAATTCCCAAAAATTAGTAAAAATTCATCTTCCTGACAGTTAAGTGTTTTCGAAAGGGTAACAAAATACTCCCTGATACTGAATCGAATAAAGAACGGGAACAGCTTATGTTCTCTTATATTTTTTTAATTTTTTTCAGTAATCCTCTTGACACATACATTATTTTAAATAATTATTAACAATTATAGAAATATTAACTTTTACCAAGCCATATTGTAGATTTAAACAGGCAATTGGACACAAAATAATTATTCGTGCAAAATTTAATTTTGCGGTCGTTACCCATAGCAACGGCCGCCAAACCAAACGTCACTTCCAAATTTGACATTTCTAAAATATGACAATGACAAGGATTATTTTTAATTGAATACAGCATTAATTTTTAAATTAACAACAAATACATACTTATATTATTTTTCAGGTAATAAAACGGAGAGCACCGAGTTTACAATACTTTTTAGCTCTGGAGGAGTGCAAGATACTAAAATATCACTATCATTATCAGACATATTGCGTTTTGCCAAGAACTGACAAAATATTTTGTATATATACAAACACATCATTTCCATAGCAACGCTGCGACTTTATTAATTAAATTGAATTGCTGTTGACTTCAAAGCAATAATATATTTATGTATTTGCACCTATCCAGTTTAATAATTTTGACGATTGCACGAAAAATAGTGTGTATGCCATGACCGCGAAACTTTTTAGCGACCTCAAGACTATCCTGCCTCGGCGATAACTTTTCTTTCGGTATGCTAAAAAGGTATTTCGCGGCCTTGGCATATAAATAACTATTTTATGATTCCATTGCAGATCTCTTGACAATCTTATAATTTTTTGCAACTTCTTCAATGTATGTTTTAAATGCTAACAAAAAGTAAGTAACTTTAATATCAACTATTAAAACACTAAGATATTATGTTTCACTTACACTTGTCATATTCATTTGGTTTATGAAATATTCGATTTATTGTTAGCTCTATTGAAACATATTAATACTAATGAATTGTTGAATGAAGCTTTTTTAGTTTTTAAAATAATTTTCTTGGTTAATAATATTCAATATTACATAAAATTTTAAAAGGTTCAACAAATTCCACTATAGTGAGCTTGCTTTATTTTATTTGCTTTTTTTGTATAGGCTTTTCCTTTGTTTCAATTTCCTTTCTTCGAATTAGCAGACTTTTTTAAATAAGATAGGGACTGGAATAACTTTAATATTTAGAAATATCACCTGTTCCTGCGACAATGGTATGAAATCAGCAGGGTTCTCCGAATAAGCCTTCCGACAAGCTGGGCACAGCCCATTTTCATCAGTACGAATACGATGCCAGCAGAAACGACAAATCTGAAAAAACAAGTGAAAATTAGTCAATATGAGCATCATAGAAAAAAAAGGTCTGTCAATAACTTGAAAAGTATTAGGTGAACAGTGAAGTGGAACTTAACCCTTCAGTACATAACCGAGTTCTGGATAGAATTCCCATGTACAGAAATGGGCTTATAAAATGTGAACATACTGCTCCTAAAAACAAATTTTTGTCAGCTTTTTCCGCTAGGTTCCATTAAATAAAATCATTTGTCGGAACAAAAAAAAAAATAGGAAAAGAGTGAAAGACTTACTCATGTCAAAATTAAACTATGATCTGCAGGAATATTAAAATGAAAAGAGCACAATGAATTAATATCTTCTGGGATATCCCCTTGTATCTCCAAAACGAAAAGAGAAATCAAAATACGAATACAGCAAACTGAAACAATACAGAATTAAATGTATTTTTGTGAAAAGCTGATGGTCATGAGGGGGCATGCTGATGGTCATGAGGGGGCTATGCCTACAAGTCAAAAATTTAAATGGAACATGGGGTCAAGTGACATCTCATTTTGAAGGTCTTTCTCAACTCTTTACGTCTATATCTTTTTCGAATTCCAATCACTACTAAGGTAGTTACAGGGTTAAATGAAAATATATTGCATAAATAACTTAATTACAATAAATGTTCAAAATGAGTGCCAAGAATATCACAACACATCGCCAACCAGTTATAAAATTCATTCCTCACCTTCTGTAGGGTTTCAACGGAAATGCTTCTACACGCCACCACTACTCTCTGATAGAGATCTTTCAAAAATGTTTTGTAAAAGAACATCTTGACATCTGGTTAAGTGATCCCTTATGTTCAAGTCAGAAATACTGGTACTAATATTTTTGAATTTGTTTATTTTCAACCTGAGTATACAATTAATGTTTTGTATCGAATCTTGATGACAGTATGCAGTACCCACAAAAGATTAATGTTTGGGGTGGAATATATTAGGTGATAAAACTGTGGGATATCTTTTCAGACGAGATCATTTAACTGGCCTTGAGATGCTTGATACTGTTGTAGATCCGATGATCTGAGCGTCAGCTGTGCTTGTGCAGTTGAAAGGTAATTCAAAATTGTAAAGTGTATCCTTTTAAAGTCATACACAATCCCACTTAATAAGTTTTTGATTAACGGTTACCAAAGTTATCCAACTTCAAATAAGAAAATCTACTCCTCATTAACAATAAATTCCTATCCTGGATAAAAACACCATAAAACAAAAAGTGTTTAAGAACAAAAAACTAATTACTCTTTTGACGATGCTGATCCATATAAATAGTCCAGCAAAATTAACAACTTCTTGAACCTCTTACGACTACTCCAAGAATGGCGGCGGTTTTCAATGTCTCAGGGTGTTCCACAACAGCTGCTTAGACAGAAAAATAGTTGCGTTAAACTTGATGGTCACAAAATACTATGCTTCAGCTTCAAGGAATGTAGTATTTAAAGGAAGAATGAAGAAAATAATTTGGCTGAACTTGAAGCAAACTACACAAGAGCGAGCTAAGAACTTAACTCAAAATTAATGAACTAGACGACGACAAGGAGAAAGAATAAGAGGTTTATTTTACAACATCAAGGACACTAACATCAACTAAACTTTGAAATAAATGAAAAAGACAGTTTATATCAAGAGGCTGAAAAGATCTTCAATTGACTTTGAAAACGAAATTGAAAATATGGAACAAGGCTACATCACAGAAATAAATAAACAAGGAAAACTTAAGATTAGTAGGGAAATATCAACTGTTGTTGAAAGAAAATTCAAAAATATCAATAGAATTAAGAAATGTACTTAAAGACCTAGATAACCTCAACATTGCAAGGAACGAAATGGCAACATCACTACAGTTCCTCTCTCATGACAACCAGCTTCAACTTGAAGAACTAAAACAACGCATGTCTGAGAAATGATATCTCAAAGTATAAGTAAAAATAACTGTGGAATCAAACTGAAATAAATAGAGCATCTCTTTTAAATTAGTCCAATCAAAGCAAATGCAGTCCTTGTTGGAAACAGGAGCAACCGACGAGGAGCTGATTCAAACAGCTCTCATGTCTTCAAAGAACTTCACACCAGACAACATAATCATATTGTGGACAAACAAGTGCACCCTAAGGCTTTTGGAAGAATTTTTAAACAACTGTCAAAATATGCGTGTAGTATTAATTTCCGAGCCATAAACTGGATAGTATGAACAAATTTATATACGAAAATAATTTAAATTATCTCGAAGCACTACACAGAAAACAATCAACCACAGCCGATTTCTGGACTATAATAATGTATTCTGTAGTAATAACTATGCACCTGATGGCTACAACCTGAAAAGAGTTGCAAAAATTCACCTCGCTAAAACCTTGTTGAATTTCATGAAAATCTGAGATCTCGAAAACCTGAACAAGCTTAAGAAGGAACAATTACAGCAACACACAAACGACAGCATCCATTGACTCCATCATTGTTTCGTAATGTTTCATTGTTCCTTATATTTTCAAATATAATTCTTCAATAAGGATCAATAATTCTTGAACAATAAAGCACAATTTGTATTTGATTCACCCAATACTTCTGCTAAGTCCTTGTCGTCATTGATACACAAATTGATCCATGTTACCATTAAACTGACATATACATAAGGCATAATGTGCATTGTGGATGTTTTTTTTTTAATAGCCTCATAAGGATTATACTAAAAGTTGTGTGATAACTTAAATGATGAATAAATATTTGTCTATAATTAATCAGCTGTTTGTAGGTTTTGCCTAGATTATGTCATAAAGATCATCAACATACGGAATTCCTTTGCTGAGAACAAGCATGGTACATGGGCAAAGTACACAGCACTCATAGCCTACCAATTAATCTTGAGCTAAAAAGGTTGTTACACCACATGATGTGATGGTATAAATTTGAAACACCAATGAAACGACAGCAAATTTGAAAAAAGTCTAGGTTTTACATTATCTTTTGCTTACAGAGGGATAAGCTTTTAAACAACCTGAAACACAACAAACTGAAATATTTGCTAAAAATGCTTCAATTTTTTTTATATAGAAAGAAAACAAAAGTAATTAAAAATTTAAATTTTGTAATAAATAAAAAAAGGCATTTGGGAGATACAAATTATTCTCCTACACTACACATAAATACAACAGAAATACTATTATTTTCCTTCATTTCAGGGTAAGCCCTAGAAGCTGTGTGGACTCAGAGCATGTAATATCAGTGTTGTTCAAGACTATTACATTAAGAGTTTCAGCCGGAGTCTTAGCAGTTTTGAAGACAACTACAACAGTTTTATTATTGTTAAGGCACATAATATTTTTCTCACTCCATTGATATTACTGTTTATAAATAGGTAATTAGTCATTAGTCATCAGCATAAGCAACAAGCCTTGGAGATATATGCCTCGTTTGTTCTCGTTAATGTATATAAGAAACAAAGTTGGTCCCAGAATGGACCCCTGGGGAACTCCAACATTTACTAGTTTCAAGTCAGAAATGAAACCATTACATTTTAATTGCTGAGCCAAACCATCGGAGAGCAATTCCCCTGACAGCTTATCTCAATAAGTTATGGAGAACCTCATGATCTACCCAGTCAAAAGCCTTTGAGAAGTCAATAAATAACTCTAGCGCCGCTTTTTTTGTATCTATAGCTCTAGTGACCCCATCAATAAACTCACATAGAGCTGTATCACTTCTTTTGTTTTTTTTAAACCATGTTGACAATTTGAGAGTCATTTTCTCTCAGGAATTTCAGAACCCTCTTGTTCATTATAGCCTCAAATACTTTACTAAGACTTGAGCATAAGGTTATAGCTCTATGCAAACTATAGTTCAGTGCCACCTTTTTTGTGCAATGGTATAACATTTGATACTTTAAGTCTTGATGGAAAAACTCATTGAAAAATCGATAAATTTATCAGGTGAGTAAGTGGTTCAATAATTACGTCGCTGACTTTTTTTACTATTGAATTCGATATTTCGTCACATCCTGATAAATTGGTGTTTTTCATATTTTTAATAACTCCCTTACTTCAAGCTAGTCAAAATCAAAATTTTCTGTGTTATCATTACCTAGGGTAGATTGATGCGATGTGAAAAACTTGTTAAACTCGTTTGCACAGTTTTCGATTCCTATTTTATTTCCATTTACAGATAACTCAATATTATGATTAGTTTTATTTTTTGTACCCGTCGTTCTTTTACTATATCCCAAATTGTTTAGCTTTTATTATGTGAATCAGATATTTTTTTGTCAAAGTATTTTTTTATTTTCAGATAATTTAATAATAATAGTAATAAAGGGTCTTTATTGCTACTGACACTATTGGTTGACAAGAATCTATTACACTCGGGAGGCGATGTTCAACATAGTTGTTCTTCCACATAATTTGACAATACGATTTCAATAAAATAGAAAAACTGCAATTCTATTGCAAAATAGATATAGACAATACAATATATGTCATATGTGGATGCAACATAAATACCAATACACAGTACCAATAATGACTATTCAAGTAGATTAAAGATAAGAAGACCACACTAACAAGAAAAAAAAAATCGTTCACGAAAATATAATGAAAGTGATGACAATTATTAATATATTAAACAAAATGGCAAAATTTACAATTCATACAACGTATACAAATTCTTCTATTTTCATTCCTTTGTATATTCCAAAACTTTGATAATTTCATTTACTTTTGATTAGTTCATTTCAAATTATGCTTGTTTTTATTTTTAGTTTCCATAACATTTCTATTGACTACAATGAAAACATCCTTTTGTAACCAAATAGATGATAGATTTTTGAAAAATGGTTAGATAGAAAGTTTCACCACAAAAAATGTCAGTGAAAAGAGCCCTCCTCGGCTCGATATATTCCAACTATGGAAAAGTAAGGAAGATGAAAGGATCATTGTCCATTGTTTACTTAATCAAATTATTTTTATTTGGAAGCCAAGATGGTTGGTATGTAATTGTGAAATATAAGTATCTGAATAATTTAAATGGAACTCAACATATTAATGGTGATATTTGTTCTGGTTTAGGATGAAATGGAAAGTTACAAAATTCTTTAAACGTTTGAAGAAAAAAAAATGGCCCAACCATATCCAGTACAAATAGTCTGCGCACCAGATAACTGATCATTCAAGCATTTTGTGGACTAAAGAAAGTGTACTTTATTTCAAGGATTCAGAGTAAATGTACCCTACTGCTTACCTGATAACCACAGGAACAAGGGAAGAAATTAAGATCATCAACTTCCAGCGGTTCCATACATAGAGGGCATTCCACCTGCTCTTCTCCACTCTGATTCAATACTGACATCTCGATACAGGCAATGTACACTTTTCCGTGCTCAGAAAAACCTTTTCCTTAAAAAAGACCCGAAAAATAATGATTAAAGTACATTCAATAGGATGTATAATTGTTGTCATCAAGTTTCCTAGAATCTCTTTGTTATTTTAATAGTAGTTAATAGCATTGGATATACTCTTCCAACTATCATATACATGAATTGTTTTGTATACAATGGGCGTACAAGCACTAGTGCTACAACCAGGTAACTGTTTTCAGTTCCATTAGACTTTAAATTGATTGTCAAAAAAATGGAACATCTGTCAAATGACTTGCCATGTAACAATTTTTTACTCATAGAATAACCCATTGATTGCATTCATATTGCAGAGTTTTTCAATATACCTACAACTTGTTGTAACTAAAATAATGTCAAAGACTTGCCAAACTACCTGCTTTTTTTACACAAAAATTTACCAGCAGTCTAGCACTTTGTAAGAATTTTATGCAACAACTTGAGAAAGTATTTTTAATACTTAGGACTAACAAATTTCATATTTACTTACATACAATTTCACGCACAATTCAATGCTAATATTGAAAATCGTAATAATTAAAGTAATACGTGGATATTTCTATATTTACTTACTTAAATTTTCGATTTAGACAGTTACCAATATGGCGACTTTGATCTTAAATCCTTGCGCATAAAGTCAGCGCAGAATGCAGAGAAAATATCTGTCATAAGGTTTGTTTTTGTTTTGGTTCGCAGTCAGAATCAGTGTTGCCACACAGGAATTCTCATATTATCCATGACCCGAAGTCAAATTATACGTAATTATCCAAGCTCAACTTGTAAATATACGGATATTATACATTACAAATGTAAACTAAAAAAACATACTTATCAAGGTGAAATTGGTTCAAAATATTGGGAATCGGAAAAAACTAAATTACTAAGCATAATTAAGCATATGTCAAGGTTTAAAGGCAATAAAAAATGTAATGGATATTAAACAAAAAAACTGGTAAAAATATGTAATGCGTTATGGGAGATTAAAAAGTTAAAATCATCAAATTACTACTAAAAACAAACGAACTCATCTAAGTGTAGAGTTAACCGCTTCAGACGAATCTGTAGCAACGAACAAGCTGCTCTATTGGATGACTCATCTGTCCCCGGTAAAGTTCAAATTCAAAATTCACCTTTATAAATAAAATGAGAGGTTATATGAGGTGTTTGTGAAGTTTGCTTGAATTGTCTGAATATTGAAAAGTTCAATAACTCAAGTAGGTAGGAAGAAGTTGAAAACAAACCATCCATTAATTTCATAGAATATATTAATAAATAAACTGAAATAACAAACAGAAATAGGTCTTCTATAAAGGAAAAAAATAAATACGAACTCTGAAAGGTATAATGTATTCAAATAATTTGACTAGGTATAATTTGTTCTCAACACTGTTGAACATGGCTCGAATTTCAAACAACCATAATTATCTGAAACACCTTATTTGGTGAAAAATATTGATTTGAGGGTATTAGTTTCCAGTCTGTTTCTTTGATTTGTTTTCGTCAACAATGCTGAAAACTCTTTCTACTGAAACATTGGAAAATGGTAAAATCATCAACAGATTTATCACTATTTCAAGGTTTGGAAATATACCATTTCCAATACTATAAACTGATTCAAGATTCAACTCTCATTTCTCATTTCAAATACAAATGTCATTCTGTCAACTACAAATTTTGTTCGCTGTTGACAACCAGTACCTACTACCTGCCCGCAGTGATGTACAGTAATGCCAATGGCCAAACTTCAAAAATCTACTTGTAATATAATGACACGATTGGTTGGTTTCACTTCAATTTTTCAAGTGGCGGTTGATAAACTGTCCCCTAGTTGAAAATCTCTAATCGTTCCCGAATCCATATTTTTCAAATTGTTAGAATAGTCTCTAATTATACGTAAATGGATAAAAAATCGAATTATCCACAAAATTATCCGCAGACATTCAAATTATTCATAATTCGGATAATTATACACAAAACGGCAACGCTGGTCAGAATGGTTCTGAATCGGTCAAAACAGCAGGACAGTCGTGGCATGGAAAACTCATTTCGAATATACGAGTGTGCGACTGTTTTGAACGGTTCAGAATCGCTAGAACTGCGAACCAAAACAAGCCTATAGACTGTCATCAGAATTGATAAAAAGCGCACTCTCTGCAGACGATCTTAAGTTGCGTTTGTTTTATATTAAACAGGGGGAAGAATATCTGCTTTTGTTTCACATCCCAATTGTTATCGTAGAAATCATATTCATTCCTGTCGTTTGATTGTACAAAGATTCTCATTCAGGTCGACACTCCTAGTAAATGAACATAATTTTTGAAATATAATGTTGAATAGTTGAAACTGGTAACTTTCAGAATACTATATGACAACCTATTTGTGTTCGTTTTGTAGCAAGACTATTCTTCCTTCGGTGTGATGGGAAATAAATGGAGCCAATACATTATGGCTCAGTTTTTCAATGGAAAAGTATGTTGCACCTGAGGGACGAAGCCTCTATACTCAAGTAAGGTAATAGAGGAAACGCTGGTAAAGTGCACCAATAGAAAGCAAGATCCAAAAAAACACAGAGTTCGAGTTTTTTCAGGTACAAAGGGGATATATTTTCGAATCATATGAAGAAATTTTGAAAATAATAGAAAATGTTGTATTGATGAAGATCATGTGAGTGGAAAAAAGAACGCAATCCATATTCGTATAGCTCAAGAAAACACCCCAATATTGGAACCGCTGCAAAGAAGGCGTCATCTACTATCTGTATTCTAAGTTATCGAGATGGTGACCATGGATTCATTACCAAAAGTCGTAGTGTATTGATATTATTTTAAGCAGTGAATTAGCTCGAGTGAATAGGCCAAGTTACGCGCAAGCGCATACGTCATGTTGAAAAAGCGGGTAATACGGAAATTTAGGACAGTGAATACAAGGGTATTACCCTTATTATTAAGATGTCTAGAAACCCTGGTGAATGCACTCATATCTGAAAATGTGTGGGATCCAACGTGCGAATATATGGCCTGCTTGATTTCTTAGATTGCAGGCAGTTTCGAATGATTGCTGAGTAGATGTCAACACCAAAGAGCAACTCTCCTAAGAAATTTATTCGGACAATATTCAGTCCGCTCCGAAATCGGCAAAGATGTTATTTCAGCGACAAACAGTACAGTTTTCATCAATACTACCGACCACCTACTACATCAAGCTTCGGCTTTTCACTCCTCTGTGTCGCCGGTCGCCGTTACAGACGAATAGAGACCAGAGAGAGAGGGGCAGTGTTTTCCCAAGCCCAAGATTTTAGGTTAGATTTTTGTGGTATTCACATTTATAGAAAATGAAGTGCATGGTTCTATTTTGTGAGGCAAATGATTTATTTCATGTAGTACTCATAAATTTCATTACAAAAAACAGTATTTGAAAAAATATTAATTCTTGAACAAAAATGCTTATTTTCAATTATAAAATACAATTAGTTCATCTCCTAACCTTCCCGAATGGAAACTTGTTTTTCAAAAATATTCCCTTTTAATGTTACACTCTGAAATTCAAAATATCTTGCCCTACATTTGATGTTCTTTATTTTGTGACTGAAGATATCAAATAGTTATTTATGCAACAAGTGCAAAAAGTAAGTGTTTATTGCACTCGACCTAAAGTTGTCCGACGAGGCCGGCAGGCCGAGTTGGACAACACGTCGAGTGTAATGAATGCTTTTTGCACGAGTTGCATACAATATTTTTTCTACGTTTATGCAAAAATCAAAAAATCTTTCATTTAGGTGGCACTAAGTGTGGGAAAATAAAAAGCGTAATTTAATAGTAAAATATTTAATAATTATAATTAGCACTATCGATTTGCATTGAGAAAGTTAGGAACTAATACCTATGTTGGGAACAATTTAACTCAAACTTTATTTTTGATAAATTGCATTTTCTAGTAATTCCGTAATCTAGTACAACAATTATGATTGAAAATAATATAAAATATGCAATTGTTTAAAATGTAATACAGTATCACAGAAAATGGACTAAAAATGGTGTCGATTTGAACTTTCATGTTTGTCATGATCACAAAACGCTGTAGTAGAATGACAGATGAGTGCAATAAACATTTTATTGCACTAATGCAATAAAGAACAAGTTTTTTCACTAAATATAGTTCAATAAAGTTTTGGTTTTTGCATGAACATAGAAAAATATATAACTGCCAAACTTCAAAATAATCTAAATGAATGAGAACTCCTCTTCCACAATCCTTCGGGGATTCTGAAACTCAAGACCTAATATTAGAAGGTCAAAAAATAATTCAGTGAGAAAATTAAATCATAATTTCCGTGAAAAAAATGTAGAAAAAATCCAATTCCAGTTTCATATATTTTATTTGGGATGACCATGTTTTCATTGGATTCATATTTCTAGCTGATATACACCTTTATCATGACAGGGTGGCCTGATATCATATACTCAGCATAATATAATTCACCCCACACAAATAGTATTCAAACTCATAATATTTAAAATTGATATGAAATGTCAAAAATTAGTGTTCAAATAAGTAATTCATGAATAATTTTTCATTTAATATTGATTTATATTTGCTGACTTGACACAGTGTGGAAATTAATTATTCTTGTAATTTTCAGGAGGCAAATTCCGCATATGAAATAAAATTCAGCATATCTAGGGAAAATTCAGTATTTCTGTGACCTGTCCTGTTGGTGGATGAAGAGAAGTCAATACGTCCTTGACAACACAGGATCATTAGATGTATATATTGTCATACACTACTAGGTGATAATTTATAGTTGAAGAGGTTCTCAACATGACTGATTTTTACCACATCTATATTAGCTCGCTTTAGATTTGGTGGCATTAAGTGAAACATGGTTACAAGACGACATCAGCAGCAGTGAGGTATTCCCTGATACTTACACAGTACATAGATCAGACCGCAACTTGAGTGAATCTAATCTACAAACTGGTGGTGGTGTGTTACTAGGGTGTAAAACGTTACTGAATAGTGAGAAACTGAACCTTGATATGTTCAAAGAAAACGTACCTACGATAGATATTGTAGGGTGCAAATGTTCAATCGGCCATACCTCATTTTATGTATTTGTCATTTATATTCCCCCAACGACTACTGTAGCTAACTATGAGCCTCTTTTTTGAATTAGTTGAACAACAGCACATCATATTTAATAGGAATATAATTGTTATGAGGGATTTCAATATAACAAACTTTGCGAATAATGATAATGATAGTAAAACTCTACTTGCAAAAAACTTCTCAGACTTTTTCAGCCTGAAACAATTCAACAGCGTACTGAACTCCTCAAACCGACTACTTGACCTTGTTTTTTCAAATGTAAAATGTGATATTTTGCGCGACAACACCCCACTACTAAGTGAAGACCCATATCACCCGTCATTATTCATTGACTTTGAAATCACCTCCGAATCCGAATTCAAAACCTTTAAAATAAAAAAATACGAAAAAGCATATAATTTCAAGAGAGCAGATTATCCATCGCTTTACAAGGCCTTGCAGGAATGCGACTATATGAAAGGATATATACAATTTTTGATGACAATATACCACTATATAAAACAAAGGGTGACAAATACCCAAGCTGGTTTTACTTAAACCACTATAAAAATCTACGAAGCAACGTTAAAATACTAATTGATCAGGTCTACCAATCCTACCTGCTAAACGTCCAGTCATCCATTCAGAGAGACCCTAAACTTTTCTGGAGTTACATCCACTCAAAAAAACAGAAATCAAGAATTCCAGGCAAAATGTATTATGAAGGTCAAGAAATAACTGAACCTCTAAATATAGTGAATGCATTCTCCACATTTTTCAGTAGTGTTTATCTCCCACCAAATGAAAACCCGGATGGGCAATCAATCGTTGTGAATTACAAAGAAATTATTAACATTCCTGAAATAAGAGAAGATGAAGTGGAGGAAGCAATGAAAAAACTAAAAAATAAAATGACCTCTGGTTTGGACTCCATACCATCATTCCTAGTAAAAGATTGTAGATCTACTCTGGCCACTCCACTATGCTTCATATATAATCTCTCCTTAAAAACTGCAACGTTCCCTGATGCCTGGAAACTTGCAAAATCTGCCCTATGCTGAAAAATGGAGATGCTGCCACAGTAGCAAACTATAGAGCAATATCTTATCTGAGTTGAACTTCAGGGTTCCAAGACTTGGGTCACGCAAAAATATCACATTTTATTGTGGCACGGCAAAAACAAATATAATATCACTATCACCTATTAAGATGATGTGTGAAAACTTCAACTCTATCTGTAACTTTTGTGACATCAATACCTGTTCGCTCAGATATATAAAAGAGATAACATTAAAAAAACTGATATAGTTCGAACTTGAATAAAATGTTTGCATTTTTGAAGGTGGCTTTTGATTTTATTTAAATATCGACAAGTATAAACTACCTCTTTGCCGGCCTGCAAATCAATCATCTCTTGGTAAATCATCATATATAACCTTTCAGTAGTACATATTCCAAATATCTACTTAGCTAAACATATTTGAGGGTGCATTTTGAATTTTTATATAAAAGCATATCAAATATATCTTGGTATATCATTCTCAAGTTTTCCATTTGTTGTGTTCGACCATTTTCTGTTAAAGTGAATTCCCATTGCAATTCTAAGTCTTCAGCCATTCGATTTGGTTGAAAATTCGAAGAAATTTTGAATCACTCGACGTCACTGATCATTTGGCCGTCAGATAAAAACGGTTGCCAGAAAATGGCCAAAATAAATTTAAATAACCTTTATGCATTACCCTTTTATTATTCCTATTGAATTCTGATATAAATCACATTGAAATATTTATTTCAGTTGTATTATATATGTAATAAATTAAGATTATTTATGTTTCTTGGGTTCAATAAAAATTTATTATTATTTTACATCTCATTATATTGATTTTTCCCAAAAATATATGTCCAAAGCTTGGGTATTTTTTTTTCAATCGTTGAACTATGTCAATTTGTCACCATCTATTGTGAAAAATTTGAATTAGTTCGCTAAAATCTCCACTAAAAGGTTTAAACAAAATCGAATCAGTGCATACACCAGGGTTTCTAGGCATCTTAGAAAAAACTAATGATCCGATAGCGCCTGTACATATCAATCACTAGTATGTTACGAAGAGCCTGTACTACAACTTGAAAAATGGTGGTGTTCTGTTTTTTTTTAAACGCTGTTTGTCCCGTTTTTTCTCCGTTACCAATAATACGATCGAGTCGTGCTAGAGCTAACTCGTCCATTGAGTGCATCGAGATTGTTTCATTGGTTTTCATGTTACAAGCGATAAACGAAAAAAAAAACTGTTTTTTGCTCTTAAATGTATATAACAAATTAAGCAATGATAGTTGCGAGTAGGAAACATAACAGGATGTTACTACGGATCGTCTTTCGTATGATGGCACTGTCGGTTTCCTGGTACTAATTTTGTCAAGAAAAAATCTTCTATGTTTGGTCTATATAGGCGTTATTACGACTTAGACATGGAAAAAAATATTATAAAGAGGAAATTAATACAATTGCACCTTTTAACGAAAAAACTGCCGGTTTAATTGCAATAACTGTATAAGCATTTCGGCCGTATGAATAATTTAAAATTAAATGTTAAAAAAGTGCACATTGCTGCAAAACAATTGTGGAAACAGAAACAAAATTGTTCTCTAAGTGATTACTTTCCATTTTTATTATTATGTTTTCACCACGCCTTTTATTGTGGGCTAAATTATTCTGTTAACTCAATGAAATTTTCGATAAGGCCAATTAGCATTTTGAAAACTACAATTTTAGTGATCGGAGAATTTGAATGAGAGCAATTATTTGCTAAAAAATGGAATTGTTATCGAAATACAATTCTCAAATATATTGTATTTAATTTAAATGGCATTGTTCCTCAGAATTCTTCAATAATCGGCCCGTAACCTCTTTATTTACTACTTCTGGCATATTACAATCTTATCGCAATAGCCCACTTTGTAATCTACTTCCATTTATTTACCGTAAATTGGACGATTTAGAGAAATACACGAATACCAACTTGCAAGCACGTTAGCAGAGTACAGGTGCTTATGAATCGCAGTCTAAGTAGCACGGAGTATTACCAAATATTATTTTTTTCGTGTAATTTTTAACCAATCAGAACGTTTAATTTAGTTAAGTTACACATATAGACATATAATTTCGATAATACCTGATTATACATAGAGTAGCTCCACCAATCGAAAATTTTACAATAATTTCATTTCCGTAAAAATTTGTCGATTCGGAGATTTATCATTGAATGCAATAGACGAAAGTATACAAAATACTGAGCCTCATAATACAGTGAAAACAAAAAAGTAAGTATGGAAACAATTTCTTACGTTTTGTAGTGAAAGAAACTATATACTAAATGAATCAATTTCCAATGAAATTTTGAAAGATTGGGCTTTCAATATGCGAAAAGGTAATGGAGAAAATTATACAGAAAATGTGGTTAAAACGATGTGGAACGTAACGGCAAAACAAATACAAGAAAAATATATGAAGGAGTTCAATAGAGTAATTGATCCATTCTCTAGTCCTATATTTTTAGCCGCACGAAACGCAAGAAATTCAAAAAGAAGGGAATGTCAAATGTTACCGGACAAGAGAAAGGTAAGTGCATCAGCATTTGAAGATACCGAGTACATAGCAATGATAGAAGCGTGGGATGAAAATACACCGGAAGGATTACAAATAAAAAAATTCTTAATTGTTTCTGTAGAACTTGCGTGGAGAGGAAATGAAGGAGCGTCATGCTTGACTCATTATTTTCAAAAGGAAACTGGAAATGATGATACTCCAAGTGGTAGAATACAATATAATCCTATTTTTACCAAAACCACACAGGTAGGAGCAAAACCGTGTGCTAATAATAAATGGCTTGTACCCAACCATAATGAATTAAGTCGTTGTCCAGTGAGACTTCTAGATAAACTAATGATAAAAAGAAGCGAAAACATCAATATTAAAACAGATAGGTCATTTCTGACAGTAAATCCTAACTGGAGAAAACAAAATACCCTCAGAGAGTACAAAAATATGCCAATTGGAGTGCATGAATTTAGTAAATGGACCAAAAAGTGTGCAGAATTGGCAAATTTTAATATGGCAAACAAAACATTTTCAAATCATTCTCACCGAGCCACTGATGTTTCACAATTGGCAAAAGCAGGTGTATCGGAACAATAACTTATTAAAATAACAGGACATGGTAATAGCAATTCTATCAATCCCTACCTACAGTTAGATGAAATCAGCAAGACATAATATATAAGATGAGATCCAATTTTAAAAACGCTACAGGTTCAAGTAATAACATTTCCAGCACTTCAATGGGCAGTAGACACGTTTCCAGCGCAGAAAATAACTCGGTTAAAAAAAACGTACTATATAACAATTGTAATTTTCATTGTACCAATTTGTATTTAAATTTATAAATTGTTTATATTTACTTAATTTACTGAAAAAATTATCGTATCAAATACAATATACGTACTTTAAAATAAATACGATTATACATCTCAAACTTCCTGCATAATTACAAATCGTGTCAGTTTGACATATTTAAACTGTCAAACTAACACTCTTTGTAATTATGCAACAAGTTATCGATGTATATCCTGATTATTTTGAAGTACTTATAGTATTACTACTGAGTAGAGGGCAAGAGAAATCATGTAAGAATGAAATAGTAAAATTGTCTTGGAATCCTTGAAATGCTTGCAAATGTTGTCATTCATCATGGTTTCATCCATAAAAATCAATATCTGGTGAGATTCTGGTTTAGCCAAACTGTACTCGTCTGAAATGAGGAAACGCTTCGGGTATTTTATTGGATATAATTAAATATATTAACAGACTAGATTATCAAAATTGGAAAATTAATTACGAGATCCCTTTAATTGAATATTAACATTATATATATATATATATATATATATATATATATATATATAACTCAGTGACAATCAGTGCATTCCATTGTTTATAATGTCTGTCCATATTTATTTTGGAATATGAATTGACTGTTTTAATTATGAATGTACAATACACGGGAAAATTCATTCAATTTATGATATTGGAATGTTTGTGTATGTATGTGCTACTAATTTCAACCATGAAAATATTTTGAGGATTTCGACATACTCGTGATGGATCCACACTAACCACAATTACAAAGGACGTTTGCTAATAATGTAAATCTTATAATGAAGCGGAAAGACAAGGAAATACATTTAACCCGACTTCACTTTCATTGCATTGCTCTTATGGCCAGTTATCTAATAGATATATGGTTATCTCAGGGTTATTATATCAACTTACAAATAAGCGCTGTCTTTAATATACTATTAAAGTATATTCCAACGCGATTCCGAAACAGTGTTATTGCAACAACCTTCGGTGGGGGTAATTTTTCTATAACTGAATGATCGTGGAATAGCACTGTCATTTGCATTCCAAACTTCGTAGGAGTGAGATGTGTCTCTTTAATTCTCTCTTAGTTAGATTATTGGGTTTCCAAACTGAAAAATATGTGAGTATTTCCCAGAGTTTCTGCATTACCGACTGTACGCTATTTTTTATCATTATTTTTATAACATTCGATTATTTTATTATTATTATTAACATTCGATTATTTTATTATTATCATTTTATTCGGTCGAGAGTTTTTTTCATTAATATCAAAGTGATGACGGTAGGAAGTGGTGGGAGTAATTTTTCTATAACTTAATGATCGTGGACGTGCAACGTCATTTGTACTCTGACTTTCGTAGGAGTAAGATTTGTCTCTTTCATCCCCTCCTAGTAGTTCAATTGATTATTCCCAGACTGAAAATATGTGAGTAAATCAAGTGTTGTCAATTCGGAAATCCAAAAAATTTTTCTTTTTCGAATGATTGAGAGTTCTAAATTCATATTGATTGAGTTTTTTTCGTTATACTTATAAGTTTTTTTTACAGATATAAAAAGTGCGGTCCAGCCAATCCATACAATTTTATTAGTGGTCAAGCTGCCGCATGTAGAAGTTTGGGAGACGTGCCAAGCTGAGCTGTTCAGAGCTGTCCACGAGTTCAAACCTCGAGACTATTCAATAATCATAAAACCATCCACAACGAAGTCACCTGTCTTTGAATTAATCCGCAACTAAGTCCATCCATCATCATCAACATCAAAAACTAAGATCATCCGCCACAACAACGACGACGACAACTGGGACGGCTGTATTCGATTTCATTAAATCAAGGTAAGAGAGAGAGAGAGAGAAAAAAAAATCTGTATTTTGTTTGTGAAAAAGCATTCAGTTTTCTCTTTTTGTGTGTGATCTATATCGTTTTTTTAAATAATAATGAATTCTGAGCAAATTGCCGCTCTCAGCGATGATATGATTATAGAATACAGGGAGGCTCAAAAACTTCTCGAACAAAAATATAGCCCAATGGAACGCAAAACATGGTTAAAACATTTAAAATATAGTATTCGGCTATGTAATTAGGAAATCAAAATTTCAGCCAACAGTTCCATTGGGTCACTGAGGAAATTGGTGACAAATTTAAGACATTTAAAAACTTGTAGAAATTCTTTAAAAAAATTGGGGTAGAGGGTCAGGGGTTGGCTGCCAGAAAAAATCTAAAAAGCCGAGTCATTTGGGAAGATTTGAAGTCGACGTTCCGGGGACGAGTTTGTACAGAGGTAACCATAAATTTGACACATAAAGATACCTACCATTAAATTTTTCAAAGACGCCTTCAGCCTTTTCAAACGTAGAATCAATAACATGTTGAAAAACTTCCCCATGCTGAAGGTTAATACTTGTTTTTGCGAGGAATTTGTCAAAATGGGATTGGATGAGGAAAAACTCGATTTAAAATATCTCAATACTAAAAACCAAGTGATTGATGGGAAAACAGATTTACAGGGGTGGTTCGAGGAAAATGTAATTGATAAATTGGGCAATAAATTGGAGGAATTTTGTGGGAAAGAAAGCGGGTGGGCAAAAAATCGTAAATTTAGAAGTTTGGGCAAAGGGGGTTCATCTTTCATCGAACTTCCACAAATCATTGCTACAAAAAAGGCTTGTATTAACGTGCGTTATACCGACAACAATTGTTTCGGATGGGCAGTCGTGTCCGCTTTGTATCCTGTACCACACGGGCAACATCCAGATAGACAATCAAAATACCCTCATTGGTCGACCGTACTGAATATGGAGGAGTTGGAATTTCCCATAACTCTTGGACAAATTTCAAAATTCGAAAAACTCAACGGGATTTCAGTGAATGTTTATATTTTGGAATTGGTTAAATCATAAGCGAAAAACGATGACGACGATGACGGACATACATTTTTCACAACTGTACCAACAAGTATAACAAAAAAAAAATTGGCTCGACATGTCAACCTACTCATGATTCCAAATAAATATTCTGTAAAATCAAATGATTACGAGGCACTGCCGAAAATTAACGAGGACACTGATGACGAACAGACAGACATTAAATTCCATTATTGCTCGATTAAAGATCTTTCTCGATTGGTTGGCTCACAAATCAGTGAACATAAGGCACAATATTACATTTGTAATAGATGTTTAAATTATTTTCGTAGTCAGGAGAAATTAGACAATCATACTGTTGATTGTGAAAAAGTCAATCATTACAAAATTTCCTTCCCAAAATATGATCATGTCGAGTTCAAGGACTTTGTACACAAAGAAATGACTCCATTTGTGATATATGCCGATTTCGAATCAATTTTGGAATCGTTCACTGCTGATGATGGAACCAAGTCCAAAACTGCGAAATACCAAAAACACATTCCCTATAGCGCGGGCTTATATTTCAAATGTAATTATGATGACACTGTCATATTACGATAGCCATCGAGGTTTGGATTCGATGGAATGGTTCGCGGAACAACTGAAATCAATTGCAAAATTCGTTGATGGAAATATTTTAAAAATCGTCTCCATGTCTGTCAATACCATTCGTACGGATTCCACTTGTCATATTTGCGAAAAACCTTTCCAAAAAGATCAAATGATTGTAGCCGAACATAACCATTTTACAATTTAGGGGCTGGGCTCATAATGCCCCATGTAACCTCAACTACCAAAAATCCTTTGTGATTCCTATTGTTTTCCATAATCTCAGTGGCTATGCCAGCCATTTCATTATTCGAGATATCGCGAAACGAGGCAGGGTGAGTCTTCTTCCAATAAACGAAGAGAAATATATATCTTTCACACAATTCGACGAACAGACAGACATTAAATTTCGTTTCATTGATTCTTTTCGATTCATGGGCGCAAGCCTGGACGAGTTGCTGCGCACGCTCAGAGTGGAAGATCTCTGTAATACAAAGCGCGAATTTCAAAATTGAATGATGAAAAATTTTCACCAATCACGCGCAAGCGGGTATTCCCCTACGACTTCGTGGATTCCATGGAGAAACTTGAGATGACAGCGTTGCCAGATACATTACATAATCAACTGAACGATTGTGACATCTCCAAGCATGAATACCAACATGCCCAGAAGGTGTGGCAATCGTTCGATTTGGCAACACTGGGCGACTACTCTGACTTATACATGAAAACCAATATATTTTTGCAATTGCAATTTGCGGCAATTGGGTCATGCCACTTATGGACTCGACCCCTCTTGGTACTATACCATGCCTGGCTATTCGTGGTCATGTATGTTAAAGTACACAAAGTGTAAGTTGGAAATTATCAAAGATGTTGACATGCTTTCGTTTGTAGAAAAAGGGATTCGGGGCGGTATAAGCCAGTATTGCAACCGATTCTCTCAAGCGAATAATATATGGAGGAGAGGTATGATCCTCAACAATCTTCCAAATATTTATTATACTTGGACGTGAATAATGTCTATGGATGGGCTATGAGGAAGTATTTACCCTCTAGAGCGTTCAAATGGATCGATAATTTCGATTCTTTGAACGTTCGGAGGTGTCGGATACTTCAGCCGTCGGCTACATCCTCGAAGTCGACCTAGAATACCCCGAAGGAATACACGACGATCACAAAGATTTTCCACTTTGTGCGGAACATGTTCAAAATTCCCTAAATTAATGACCACCCTGTACAACAAGGAAAACTATGGTTGTACATTACCGCATATTGAAACAAGCTTTGGAAAACGGCCTTATTCTCAGAAAAACTCACAGGGTATTGCAGTTCAAACAATCGGCATGGCTGCAGCCCTACATTGAATCAAACACAAAATTACGCGCTCAAGCTACAACCACTTTCGGCAAAAATAATTATAAATTGGCCATGAACAGTATTTTTGGAAAGACCATGGAAAACATCAGGAAGCACAGGGTGGTGAAAATGGTTAATAAAGGGGAGGGTAGATATGGGGCGAAAAATCTGAGGATCGTCCATCGTTCGCCTCTCTTACGGAATTCTTTCATAGAAAAGCCATCTCCATAATAATGATGTTGATATCCGCGAGACAGGACGATACGGACAAATTGAATTTTCAGAGTATTGTGGGAAAATATTGGAGGGTCAGTGGTAAATAATATCAGAATCGTTCAATGTTCAGGGATCACCCAACGTTCGCCTCTCTCACGAAATTCTCCCAAAGAAATGCCATCTCCACGATAATGATGTTGGTATCCGCGAGACAGGACGATACGGACAAATTGAAATTTTAGAGTATTGGAGGAGAATAAATCTTCAGGCGAACGTTGGGTTCAAAAAGAAATACGTAGGATTCAAGTGCATTGGTAAGACGTCAACTTCCCAGTCCAAGCTGATAGCCAATTACGGTTATATTTACTCGAGTCTGTAAAAATGGGGGGTTATGCAAGGATCTGATTTATTTTGTTTGGTTAAAATTACCTTGGGCTGTTCTGACACTTCTTGTTATAGTTCAGCTTCAGCCATAATGGTCGGGCTGGTTGATCTTTGACCCTTTTTGAAAATTTTCCCCAGATCTAGAGAATAATCACTATCTCCATCTCTCTCTAACACACAGGCTCTTATGGAAGTTTCCAGTAGGATTGTGGAAGAATTAACTAGATTTCAGGTACTTTTTTCTCGAAAAAAAAAAGTTATAATATGTTCCCTCAGATCTCTTCAGGCTAATAGTGACTCAACATTTGTCGCAAACCATATGAATGGTTGTCGTTATATACTTTGTCGTATACATATGATTATAAGCCGAAATAGCTCAGTTGGCAGAGCGTTAGACTCATAATCTAGAGGGCCCTGGTTCGAGTCCAGGTTTCGGCACAAAATTCATAGTTGATAGATATTTGTATTTAAATCTACATATGGTTTCAACCAAGTCGATTGATTGAGTGACAGCTAAACATCGGGTACATTGGAACGACTCAGAATCAGCGTTCGGTACGCGTTTACGCACATGGACTATCTCCAATCTTTTCCATAAAGATACTCCAAATGTTTTCTCTGACTGTAAATCACTATTCAAACGTAGTATCCATAACGTTTTGAAGAATTTTGATTGAATAAAGGTAAATATTGTATTCTGCAGGTAGTTTATAATCGCAAAGGCGGACAAAATCCAAAGCGAATATGAATATTTCACAACTGCCAATTCTCCGATATTTTATGACACTCAATCAATCGACTTGGTTGAAACCATATGTAGATTTAAATACAAATCTCTATCAACTATGACTTTTTTTTATTTTTTCGAAGGGGTTCAGCGCACCATAGACGTTTTCAACGTTTGCAGAACTTATTCTTTTGTTTAATAGCATTGGACGCAAAGTTTGGTTAGGTTGGGTTAATTTGAAAAAAAAGTACTGTCTACAACTTTTACTCTCTTCTATATTTCAACAATAATTTCCATTTTCCATAATGATTATTCTTCATTCATCATCCATAATGTGATACGTTGACATATGTCACAGCGCTGCATTTTGGTTTTCCTATATCCCCATCTGAGAGAATTTTCAATGAAATAACATAACGATCACCAACATCCTGTACATGTATAGGAAACATACATTTTGTGATATTTCTTGAACACACACCCAGTTACTCTGAAAAAATACGTCTTATCTCTTCAACGTCCGCAACAATAACGAACCAATTGAATAAGGCAAAAGACTTAAATAATTTTTTCACGACAGCAGCGCTCCCATATTGAGTAATACGAGATAGAAAACATGGCTAAATTATGATGCAATCATTTGCCGCGAAAAGTATATTCAAACATATCAAACGACATTGACGTATTAATGGAGAGACTGGCTCCAATCGGATAAACATTGTTTCTTTGTTAACGTTGAGCGGTTATATTTTTTTTTTCATATATAATTGAGTCCCAAGCCTCCATGAATGCGTCAGACATCAGTGACATGCTCCAGAGACCGTTAAACGCCCCCAGGCGGGTCGGCCTGCGTAACGAATATATATTGAATTTATTAACCTGAAACCACTATTTTTCTATGCATGATTGAACCCCTACACGATAACCTCACATATCTCAGAGCTCCGTAGTGGTCAACCAAGACTGCTGAAGGCCCTCCAGGTGGGTCGGCCCCCCAATATTGAACATTAGTGAAATTCTTAACCTAAAACCGTCATACTTTTTTCTTCTATGAATGACTGCGAGCTCCAATAGGCCCCACATTCATAACTGTCTGACCTTAGTGGCAACCTCCAGAGGCTGCTGAACATCCCACAAGAGAGCTCGGCCCCCATAACAGACATTTTTTTTACACTTAACCTACAACCACTATATTTTGTTTCTTGAATGATTGAGCCCCCTTAACGTTCTCATACATCTCAGACCTCCGTGGGAGGCTCTCGATACCGATAAATACCCCAAGAGAGTCGGTCTCCATGACGGACATCTTGAAATTCCTAACCTACAACCGCCATATTTTTTTTCTATACATGGTTGGGACCCCCTTCCTTCGTTGCCAGACCTCCGGGCAGCCCCAGACCGCTGAAGAACCCAGTCATTGGCCCCTATAACGGACATCTTGAAATTCCTAACCTACGCCGACATATTTTTTTTTCTATAGTTGGGCCCCTCCAGCTATCTCCAACCTCAGTGACAACTCTCAGGGACCCTCCCACACCCCAGGCGTGGGGCACCCTCATAACGGACATCTTGAAATCCTAACCTAGGGCAGTTATTTTGTTTTTCTATATTTGGTTGGGCCCCAAAACAACCCCCTTAATGTTCCGAGACCTCTCAGATCATTGTGGCAGTCCTAGAGACCATTTAACACCCCAGACGCGGCCCCCAGACCCAATATTTTTTCTCACTCAACCTACGGCGGCCATATTTTTTTCATATATGGTTCGGCCCCAAAACGACTCCCATAACGTGCCCAGCTGTCTCAGACCGTTGTAGCTGCCCTGGGGAGAGCGTGTATAGCTAGGCGGGTGGCCCAGAACCCGCCTAGCTTATCTACTTCCGACCTGAATAACTTTTGTTCTACATTTTTCTTGATGGCGTTCTCTAGACATTCTACATCGTCTTCAAACTTGATGTTTCTATGGAGAGCAGACTTCTTAACGCCTTTTGCTTTCTCTGTGATCCCGTTATCTCTCAGAACATTATCAATTGTTTTTGATCTTGTCCCATATCCTGTAAATCTCTTTTTTTCTTTGTCTTTGTCTGAAGTTTGAGTTTTGAAAGTGTATAATTTTGATCTTAGTCCTACAAATTCCAGCATTATGCGACCTTCATTTTCATCTTTCATAAGGCCCAACACTTTTTTGTGCACGAGAGGTATATTGTAAATATTATTTTCTGGATAATCACGGGTATCAAAATATTTATGACAATCACGGCGGATAACTTCATAAACGTCTTTATTGCGTTTTTCGTAAACTAATGAATCGGTATCCGTGTACAAAATGGAACAGTCGTGACCGAACTCTGGTATCATGTAACTATAGTGGAAGTCGTAAATGATAGTTTTTGCTAAATCAAATATACTCATTCCCACGTATATAGGTTTGTTGAAATGTATTTCAGTTGTACTCAATTTGATTGCCACTATATTCTCATTGAATATCACGACTGATTTGAATTCTGGTTTAGAAATTAGAGCTTCTGCGCCATATCGTCCTTCCCATTTAGTTACCAATTTGACGTTGCCATGTTTTCGAACGTTGTCCATCGTTGAGAGTCGCCATCAGCTTTTTCTCCTTCGATTCAGGAGAATAATGTTGCGGACAGAAAGGCAAGTCTCTGTGGGCATCGTGAATATTCTCTGGATACTCTAAGTCCACTTCAAGAATATAACCTACATCAGAGTCGACGGCAATATTCGTAACATCTAGATAGATATTTTCTTCCCATTCAAAACCACCATATGGAAGATACTGACTCATTCCGAGTCCGTATTGATTGTTAATGTCTGTGTATAATAAATATGTGTCTTGTTTGGTCGAATCATAATCAGGCATATATTTGTTGTTTGCAGTTGCTCTTCGTTTGGAGCATTGACTTAACCCCCCTCGAATTCCTTTCTCAAATAACAGTATCATGTCGATGTCTGTCAGTAATTCCAAATTGAAGCCTGTATGTTTCAACATACAGTCTCACAGTACCCCGGTAAAGTATAGTAATGGGCTGGATCAAGTCCATACGTTTACAAACAACTAACACTAAATTGTTCAAAAACCTCTGTCAGAAGCAATATATCTGTTTTAAGATATAAATCAGAATATTCTCCTAATTCCTAATCCGAACACTGATCATACTCGTTTAGCATGTACATCTTTCTTGAGCGTAATATTTTTATTCTCTAGCCTGTTGTAGAAATAATTTTTCCTAGCTAAAGAAGTGGAACTAAGTTTTTAGGAACTGTCTACATCATCATCTTTGAAAGCAACTCCAGTTGTTCCTCTGTTAAATCTTTGAACTCGGACTTGAGAATATTGAACTCATCTAGATAAGAAGCCAAAGTATCTAGACTAGCACCCATAAATCTGAAACTATCGATGAATCGAAAATTGATCAAATTATCTTTTATGTTCTTTGTGAAACTGATGTACTTCTCTCTGTTGATAGGAAGTAAATCGATATGTCCTTTTAGCCCTGTAGAAATATCCTTGATAATAAAGTGAGAATCATAGCCTGACAAATTATGGAATACAACTGGTATTGTGTGACTATCCTTCTAGTTGATGTTATAACTTTCATGGCTTGGGCCTCTATAACACCCTGTGAGATGATTATGATCGCGTACTTTTTTATCGTCTAGCATGAAAGGTTTCTCACATATGTGACAAAAAGTGGCTCTATTGAAAGCAACTTTCTCCTGTATTGTTAAGGAATTCATTGGAATCGGACATAAAAATACCGTTTCTACATCTTCAGCGAATTGTTTGAGCTCTTGAATGAACCACTGTACACAACTTTTGCCCCTAAATGATTTGTAGAATGATAAAGAATCATCATAGTTGCATTTAACATAATATCCTATACTATAGGGAACATGTTCTTGATATTTACCCTTACAGGATTCAAAACACTCTAAATCAGCATATATGACAAATGGAACAGATTTTTGAACTGCAACATGTCTTTGCCTGGCTGCGAAAGTTTAATTCTACACTCGTTGATTGATTTACATCTCTCATAATGAGAATCTAATTTGGCTTGTGTATAAAAATAGTGCAAACACCTATCACAGAATAACTTTGTGGTTTTATGTTTGCTGAGCTGAGCTGATGAAAGCCTAGACAAGTTTTTTATCCAAATGAAATGGTAGTGTATTAGTTGGGAATCAAAAGTATTGTATTCTTGGTCTTCATCTTTGTTGAAGTACTGGTTCTGAATCATCAAAAAATTGATATGTTTATCTTTCTTGTCTTTGGTTAGGTAAATTGAAAGAGTTTGGAAGCTTTTCTGTTTTTCTTCAGTATGTCAATATTTACTGATAAATTATTCTGCTTCTCAAAACGTGGAATTTGTGTCACTGTCATTGGAAACTGAATCCCTTTCAGATTGAACACCGTTGAATAATGGGGGTAAGAAGAGGTTCTCTCTGGATGTTTCAATTCTTCAGAAAATAAAGCGCCTACGATGCTCCATGCAAAATAGGCTTGATCATCATTCTTGATATCAACACATGCCTTCTTCAGCTTGATAGATTCACGATGAACCTCTTTGAGGTGTGAATTTGTTTATATTCACCCGGAGGTTAACGATCTTCTTCATAGTCCACCCGATGCCATTTACTTGAAATTCATCGAAATCGATCAAAATGTTATCCGTTACATTGGTGATAAATCACTTAGTCAAGTCGGTGTCTCGATAAATGGGTTCATTCTTCGTATTCAAATATTTGAACTCGGTACTATCTTCATTGCCTTGATTTGTAGAGAACTCTCCACAAAACACAAAATTCACTTTAATAGCCTCATATTTCTTCAGAATGTTTTGTATACGCCGATTGAAAAATATTTTGCAATCATCTAAGAATTGCCGTAGATCTGAATGTTTAAGATTAGTTATGATGCCGTTTCTAATACGTCCTTCAAAAGCTGCTGCGGTATCTTCCCATCAAACTCGGTGCTTAGCTGTGAGAACTCTCAATGGCAAGCCTCTGCCTGTGACATGCAATGCTTTGAAATTTTGTTTGAAGGATTTACATTGTCCTTTAGCTGCTAAAAAATTTTGTTTTCCTCCTGTAGCATCCGCACACTTTAGGCGTTTGTGCAATAATCGTGAGACTCTATTGCACTCCGTGACCCCAAGTTCTATAGCTGAACAACTGGGATGCAACTTGACACTGTCCAGTTGCTCTAGATAATCTACTGCAGACGACATTTTAACTTCAATTAGCGATTATAAGTTGATGCTTGACTGAGAACAACGAGGTGCTCTTCGTACGAGAAACTGATGAATAATGATTTCACTATGAAATGCAGCTGCTTTCATGTCCACGATCAGGCATGGTCATAGAACCGAATATTTCCGATAATGAACACCTGCAGACCGATGATTTCCGAGCATCCTTATATAAAACTTGGGTGAACTTGTTTGAACATGTTGAAACTTGTTGATTTTGTAAATTATTTCCTATTGCACGTAGATAAGTGTTTGAAGAATGTAACTACTATGAAGGAATTTTGTAGATGAATATAAGATTACTCGTTTGTAGAACTGAAAAATAAGTTCATGAAATGAACGCTTTATTGAAATAGTAGGAAGTTGAAATATGAGAATCAATACAGTACAGGTGAAAATAACAGAACTCAACTCTTGGAAAGGTTAATTTGGGTTATTTTTGGTTGGGTTGTGAGAAAAATATCCATACGTATATCAATATACAGTGCTTAGTATTGCAGAATACTACTAGATATATCATTACGGAAGCAATCGATCAAAACCCTTAATCCATCTCTCCAAGAGACTTAGTTAGTTTTGGTTAGGTAATGTTAATGTTGAAGAATATTATTAGAGATATTAAAACAAAGTGAACTATTGAAACTGTGATTTTTGGATGGCTACAGGTGGTCACGAAGGGTCACGGATGTTTATGGATGCTCACGGTGGAAACACATGATCACGCAGGCCGACTGGACAGGGATAGTCACGAGGACGATCGTGAAAGGTTACGGGTGTTCATGGATAGTCACGGGTGGTCACCGATGGTCACGCAGGCCGACTGGACAAGGATGGTCACGATGATGATCGCAGACGTTCACGGGTTTTCATGGATGGTCACGAGTGGCCACGGAAGGTCACTAGGGTCGACCGGACAATGATGGTCACGATCGCTGACGGTTAATTAAGGATGTTTATGCATGGTCATGAGTGGTCACGGATGGTCACGTGAACCGACTGGACAAGGATGGTCACGGGTATGTCTGTATTGGGGAGCAGATATCCTAGGTGGAAGAGATAACTTCTGGAGAACACCTTGAAATGTAATGATGAAGTCAATAAAAGACAATCGAAAAAAAATATACACCATCTATAGAAGAGCTTATCTCCGAATATACCTGGACATCATAGCCGCCGGACCAAAAGTACCCAAATGAATCTCTATAAGAAAATGCATGGGATTTTGGGGTAGAACCCCCATAGTATATCTACTCATAATAACTACCTTAAAGGGTCATTTTTCACGTTTCAAAAACGTCGTTTTCACGCTTCATTTGTTGCATAATTTTTTTATGCGTCTATAGTGTCAATTTTCTCATTTCATAAACGTAGTTTTCTTGCTTGATATGTTGCATTTTTATGCGCCTGAAGCGCCATTTTTCTGAATTTTTTCGAAGCGACAAAAGCTTTATTTTTGACGTTTTGCACACAATAATTGAAACTGAATTTTTACTTATTCAAATGTGTTTCAAATGGAAAAACCTAATTGAATTGAATTAATAAAATGTATTTTTAAGCGTTGATTTTCAAGTTTCGAAAACGTCGTTTTCACGTTTCAGAAACGTCGTTTTCACGCTTCATTTATTTTTGCATTATTTTATGCGTATAAAACGCCATTTCTCATATTTTAAAAACGTTGTATTCACCCTTTATCATTAGCATTTTACTATTATACTTCTAAAGCATTTATGATCACTCAAACACGTCGTTTTCACGCTTCATTTTTTGCAATATTTTTCATACGTCTAAAGCATCATTTTTGACTTCTCACACGCACCATTTTGCTACAAATAAATAAACAAATTCAGGAATGTTAACGATCAAAGTAATGAATACGAAAATTAAATCGAAAATAGAGCGAGGGAATGTGATCAAGCTGGAGAAAGTGCACCTTGGTTTACTATGTCGTATAATGGTCCAGTATGTCAGAGTATCATTCAGTATGTTATAATAAATTAACCTACCGTAAGAGACCTAATCTCATGGCCCACTCCTTGAACTAACATAACCCCACGACTCACCTAACTAACCTACCCTGAAACCTGTCTTGTACCCAACGTCATTTCAGTAACACGTCAAATGATGATTCAAACGCATCAAATAAAACGAAAAATAAAACTTGGAAACGATCTTTCTGAATGATTGAAAATGTCATTCCAGACGCATGGAAACAACGTTTTCGAGTTGATGAAAATGACGCTATAGGCTCATGAAAAAATGTAATGAAATCAAGCGTGAAAACAATGTTCTTGGGTTAATGGAAATGACTCTACAGATGCATGAAAATATGCAAAAAAAAATCAAGCGTGAAAACGACATTTTTAAGAGTGCGTGAAGTATGTCTTCTTCTGTTACACTACAAGTTTTCCTATTTGGATGTAAATGAGAAAAAAATAGTTTATATTTTTGTGTGCATTCGAAACGACAAAAATTACGCTTCAGATGCATAAAACAAGCAGGAAAATAAAGCGTGAAAACGAAGTGTCTGAGTGATGAAAAATGACGCTTTAGAAGCATGAAAAATGAAGTTTCAAAGGTACGTAGACATCGGTTGTATATTCGGCAAGTATGTTGAATTTCTCCTTTTCAGAGTATCAACATGTTAAGATATCTCTATTACTAAATAAGTTAGTTTCTAGTGCCTTTTTGTCATAAGAAAATGCTCAATATTTCCTCAATATCAATTTCATTTCCGGTTTTTGAGATTTCGATGGATTTGAATATTTACTCCATATTGTGATTACGAATTCATATGAGATATTTTTTCTCGTTAATTCAAACAATTAAACGTGTTTATCGTTATATAATAAAAATTAAAGGCAAAAATTGGTGAATTTACAATCTGTGGGTTTTTCTTCTTCGATTTGACACATCACTTGCCGTGCTGGTACTCTTGCCTGAACACTTCATGTGACATGATTTCGAAACCCTTGCTTCAACACTAATTTTGGAACGCTTGGTAGCTCCAATCACACTTGACCGTTTCATGTATCGAAACGCCTAGAACCCCACTCATGCTTAAACAGTTCATGTTTCGGAACTCTTAGAACCCTAACTATGCTTGATCGTTTATTGGGTATCATCCTATTACGCTTACGCCCTGACAAATTTACATATTTCAATGCGATGCTATTGCACTCAATGTGTGGGCACTGTCTCTAGCTTGATCACTATTCCTCGTTTTTTTTTCGATGTAAATTTCATACTCATTAATTTGATCGTTTACATTCCTGAGTCTATCCTCATCAAAATAAATATGTTATACTTTTACCAGTGTCATGTATATTAATCAAAATGATTTAAATTTGTTTTTTATATGTAGCAAAATGGTGCGTGTGAAAAAACAAAAATGATGCTTCTGACGCCTGAAAAATATTGCATGAAAAAATGCAAAAAATTAAACACATTGAAATATGAAATAGGGTGAGCGTTCCGGTACAAAAAGCATTCAAGCATGAGTAGGGTAGGGGAGTTCCGAAACATGAAGGGTTCAAGCATGAGTAGGATTATGAGTAAACCGAGACATGAAGCATTGTAGCATGAGTAGGTCCTGAGCGTAGTGGGAAAAGGGCTACCGAGCGTTAGAATAAAGTATTGAAGCATAAGCAGGCTTCCGAAATCATATATATGGACTGCTTAGGCACGAGTGGGGTTAAAAAAAATACCGCCGTAAAAATTGCATTCAAGACGTTCAACGTTTCCGATTTAGCTAATTTTTAACGTGCTAACGTGAATTGATGTAGGTACTTGAAATATTTTCGCACTTGATACACGATTCAAAGAATTAAAATTCTGATTTGAGTCCAAGCACGGCGAGTGATGTGTCAAATTGAAGGATAAAACACATTGGAGATTGTAAATTCATCAATTTTCGTCCTTCAACTTATGTAACGATAATTGAAATTATTAATTATTCAACTTATAAAAAAAACAAAATTATATTATATGAATTCGTAATCACAACATGGAATAATATTCAAATCCATCGAAATCTCACCAACCGGAGGTAACAATTGATTAAAATTCGATAAGGGAAATATTGGTATCAATGGTTTATTCTCGACGACGAGAAACATAATTAGTCATTTTTTATGATAGAAAGGTACGCTAACTTCGTTAGTAATAGAAATATCTCACCATGTTGGTACTCCGAAAAGATGGAATTCAACGTACTTAACGAATATACAACCGATCTCCGCGTACCATTGAAACATCGATTTTCATGCATCAAAAGTGTCATTTTTGATAATTCAGACACGTTGTTTTTACGCTTTATCTTTTTCATACGTTTGGTCATTTTTGATAACTCAAAAACATCGTTTTTATACTTTATTTCTCTGCATTCTTCCATGCGTCTGAAGCGTAATTTTCACCGTTTCGAATGCAAGCAAAAATTATACTATACTTTTACTCATTTACATGTGTTCCAAGAATACTCTTAGTCATACCTCACGATGTTTATTATCCACTTAGTACTATGAAGGTCCATCATCAGCCAAAAACGAAGACTAAAATTCTGAAAATGAACTACATCAATTAATGGATTTAATATAAAAAGTTAAATTTCAATCAAATATAACATTGTTACTCACATGGGATTTGAAAGTGTAACATTGTAAAAACTTCAGAATATTTTAGAAAACGTTGAATGCCTTTCATGTTTGTTCAAATTCAATAAAATGAAAACATGTACAAAAACAAACGCCAAACACAAAGACATATCGGATGACGTATACACAATCCGACTTATCGGCGAGCAACTGTATGAATGTTATATCGGAAAATCACCGTATTCTACGCAGTTATTGGCGACGTAGTATGCAGCAATGTTGCAAAGTCAAAAAGGACAGCATAGTCAGCATCCAGCCACCTGATCCCCAAGAAGCATCCAGAATCGTAAACAAGACGCAGTTCTGCATCAGCATTTCCAAACTCATAAAAGGATGTCCCGATCAGAGGAGCGTCACTTCTATTCCCTTAGTCGTCCATGTATTTCCATATACGTAAAATTGTATTTATATTGTATAAAAATAAAAAGTTTTTAAAAAGAAGTTTTCTACAAATCCACTTTAACAAATTGGCGCAGTCGGTAGGATTTCTACAACACCCCGAAATACCAGGGTGGTGGTTTCCAAACCTTCAAGAAGCAAGAACCCAACGCAAGACGAGAATACGGTCTCTGTGGCCCTGAGAAACACGCTTAACGAGGCTCATCTTCCGTCACCCAACAGCAAGCGAAACAAGAAAAAAGAAACAAGAAGAAAACCAAGAACCCTAGCAAGTAAGAAGAAAGAAAAAAGAAAAGACAAGAAGACGGTCTCTGTTGCTCTGAGAAACACGCAAAACGAGGCTCATCCCAGGGTAGCAACGCTCACACAGTAGAAAGGATTTCATCTCCTGTCACCTAGCAGTAGGAAAATAATTGTAAGTAACATAGAATCATCTTCTTCTAGTCATTAGATTTCAGCTGTATGAATTAAATTCAGCAGTACAACTGAAACCAACAATTAATTTTAGGAAAGTTCTGTTTTGTTCATCCCAAACAGTGACATACCCCCTTTTTTTTTCACCCAATTTCACTCAAGTTTAATCGAAAAGTGATTCACAATGTCTATCTCTGACGACAATGATCATGATAATGCTCATGACCTAGACGAAAATGTTCCCGAAATCGAGCCTTATAGACTTTTAGAATTTTTTTCAATTGTACCCGAATATGACGGAGATCAATCTTCTTAAGTACCTCTTTGAATTCCTGTGATCATGCCCAACGTATGGCAATAGGTCAACAAAAAACTCTTTTGACTATTCATATCAGGAATAAATTAAAATCAAAGGCAGCCCATTTAACAAATTGAAACCCAGAAACGTATACAGATATCAAAAGTCTTTTGAATGCACACTTTGGAGATTCACGAGATTTAACATCACTAATCCAAGATTTGCAAAGAATAAGACAGGGAAATGGTGAAAATGCTCTCGCTTTCTTTTCTAGATTACAGACACATAACGCAAAAATGCTTCCTTGTATTCAGAAATCGAATTTGGCGCAAATACAAAAAGCGGCACAATCCAATTTAATAGAATCGTTGGTACTTAATACCTTATTAACCGGAATAGAACCAAAACTCGGACATATTATTCGTGCGAGTAACCCAACAGGCATGGTGGAAGCATCCCTTAGAATAAAGAAGAAACTCCAACAACTTTTCAACCAAGAAAATTACCAACTAATCCACGAATCCAATATTCAACATTCAATAGAAATCCAAATCCCAATTTTTCACACTCAAATCAAAATCCCCAATTTTATCAAAGCCCTCATTTTTATCAAAATCCAAATCCAAATTTAAAACCAAAAATTTTTCCAAAAAAATACCAGAACAGAAACAACAATTTCCAAATCAACAACCAATACAATTTCAACGAAATCAATTCTAACAAAATCCATCACAAATGAGACCCATTCAACAAAACGAAATAAGACCTTCTGTTATCCAAAAAAATCCAAATTTTCCGAATCAAAGTGCTCATCATTTTAATGAACATTATGAACCCGAGTCATATGTTGATCACTACAACTTTTATTATCGAGAAGACAACGAAACGCAAACGAATTTATTAGAAATACAAGACAAATAACCGGAGAAGATCAATTGCACGAATTCAGTGAAATCTCAATCTCAAAACCCATCACAAATCAACAATTACCAGAAATTCATTTAAATACCTACAGTAAACACCAATAATTTGTATTATATTAATGATTCTCCGGCGAAATTCAAAATTTTAGTTGATACAGGAGCAGGAATTTCAATTTTTAAACCACATGCCGTAGAAAAATATCCTCATCATCGATCACCTGAAAATTTGTCTATACAAGGTATTAGTAATGAAAAAATTATAATTAAAGAATCTGTTATGATTCCTTTCAACGACACAGATAAGATAAGATTTATATTCACGATCTTGACATGGAATTCGACGGACTTCTAGGTTCAGATTTTTTAGAACACTATGATGGTATAGTTGACATAAAAAATCGAAAATTAATTACAAAGTCCCTCTTTTCAAAATTGAAAAACAAATTCCACCAGAAAATTTGAAAATAAATACCTCCAACTTTCAGACCAAAAATAGAAAATAAAATTTTGGAGAAAGGACAGAAAAAGTATTCAAATTGAAATCTGATTTGAAAAATTGTGAAGCTATACTGTTAGCTCAAGAAAAAGGAAAAGTTCGACTTCCGAACGCATTATTAAAAATTAGCGAGAAAGCAGAATTTTTCACAACAATTGTTAGTATAAATTGTATTCCAAAAATAATAGATTTTTCAGACTTGAAATTAGAAATAGTAAATGATTCAGAAACAATGCAAGTAATTTTGCAATCGGCTCTATACTCTCGCAAGGTCCCATTGGAAAAGACCTTCCCATTGCCTATGCTTCAAGAACCTTATGTTCCGCAGAAACGAAATATTCCACAATTGAACGAAAATTATTAGCAATAGTATGGGCAGTGAAACATTTCAGACCCTATTTATTCCGTAGAAAAACAACAACAAAGACGAATTTCTGGAGGTGTATTTTTTTTTTTCTGGTAACGGGCCAATTGGGTATTTTCTGGGCAAGATATGACATTGAAGTCTCGTATTCATCAAAATTATGAAATTTGAATCATGTTTCGTTTAAACCGATTCAAATAGAGCGAAAGATTCCAAATTTGGAGCAAAGGTATAAAATTGGAAACTGAGAACTTTTTTCTTTGGCATTTTTCGATATTTCCAAAAAAAAACTGAATTTTTGAGGATTTTTGAAAAAAAAAAAAAATTGACAGGTTTAGAGTAGCACATGACAAAAGGAAAGAGGCTGTTTTATACTCATTTTTCAAGCACAAACTAACTGCGAACTTAAATTTTTATTATTGCTATTAATAAAAAAAACTTCCATATGTTGCGAACTTTATGTGTACACTGTATATAACATATATATATACATATATATATATATATTTATGTATATACTTAAATATATTGTAGCGAACCTAGGCCGGACCTGTCGCCTCGCGTGTTGCCGTCGACAGCGATGAGATCATCCCCGGAGATATTCGAGAACCATCCAGTCGCTCTTCCCTGGAGAGCAACGGTCGATATTGGAAACGATTGGAACATGCTGGATCGCCAACTGCCGGAATTCGAAAGATCGAGAATGCTGTATCGGAGATAAATAGGCGACCCTCAAGTGGAGTCGGGACAATCTGAACGAGCCCATACGATCGAGCTATACAGTGAAGTAGTAATATAAATTAAGTTGTAGATTAAGTGTTAAATAAATTAGTAGAACCAAGTTAAGTTTATTTACGTTACAATTGGTGTCGGAAGTGAGATTTTGAAAATAAACAAGTGATCGTGGAGTGGATAGTCAGAAAAATAAATTGATAGACCTTTTTGTACGCCCAAAATAGACAGTGGCCCGGTTTTCGCGAAGTGGACAATTGTGCGTGGGAATATAAACTGATACACTGTTCGCGTGAAACAGAAAATAGACAGTGGCCCGGTTTTCGCGAAGTGGACAATTGTGCGTGGGAATATAAACTGATACACTCTTCGCGTGAAACAGACAATAGACTGGTGGCCCGTGGAAAAGAATTCGCGAAGTGAATTTTTAACAAACTGATAAACTTTTCGTGTGAAACAGACTGATACCTCGTCAAAGACAAAATGTGTTCAAGAAAAGTGCGCCTTGCGGACTTGAAGGTAGCGGAATTGAAACAGGAATTGGAGGAAAGGGAACTGAAACAAAGGTAAAAAGCAAGTACTCCAGGAAAGACTTGCAGAAGGACTTATACAAGAAGGTGAGGACCCCGAAACATTTTTATTCGAAGTTCCGGAGGTGATTTAAGTTTGGTAATGAATAAACTGGAAGAAAATTCAAGAAGCCTGGAAGAAAATTCAAGAAGCCTGGAAGAAAATGCTAAAAATCTGGAAAAGAAGCTTGAAGAAAATTCTAGAAATCTGAAGAGAAGCTTCAAGAAAATTCTAGAAATCTGGAAGAGAAGCTTCTAGAAAATTCAAGAAACCTGGAAGAAATGCAAGAAGCCTGGAAGAGAAGTTCCTGGAAAACACAGAAGGCCTAAAAAAGAATTGTGTGGTGTGGCTAAATTTCTAGAAGAAAGAATGGGAACCGTTGAGACAGAGATAGATAAAATTAGGGAGCAAAATGAACACGGAGGTAGATAAAATAAAGGAAACGATCAGTACGCTGGAAAACGAATTAATAGTGCGCCCTCCACAGAGATGGTTAACGAAAATGCAATGTTGGACTTGAGTTTGAACTTGGATAAAGTTCAAGAGGGTATAAAAGATGTCAAGGTCATTTCTGAAATAGGGAAGCTTTCCATGAAGCCGCCTCAATTTGACGGAAAACTCCATGGGAAAATTACCGCCGACAGTTTGAAGCAGCGGCCAAAGCAAATGGATGGAATGCAGGGGAAAGAGCTGTAGCACTAACACTTGCATTACGTGGAGAAGCGACGAATATTCTACAAACTCTTACCGCCCAAGAACAGGAGGACTATGATCAGCTGATTAAACATCTAGAATTACGATATGGCCAGGCCCATTTGGAACACGTATACCACTCCCAACTGAAAAATCGCTGCCAGAAATCGGGCGAATCCTTACAAGAATTCGAAGCTGACATTGCACGCTTGGTTCGTCTCGCATATCCAGCCACACCGGAAAATGTAATGGAGCGATTAGCGGTTCAGGCATTCTTGGATGGACTCCGTGACCAAGAAACCAGACAAGCGTTGAACTAGCTCGTCCAACACATCTCGTAGACGACTGGCACGCGCTTTGGAATTTGAGGCAGCAAAGCAATCCTGCAAAACCAAAGTAAAGTTCGAAGTATTGAAGAAGACCCACAGGAACATGCTGACTTGGAAGCTGCCATAAGAAAAGTGATGAAGGAAGTTTTGCCTGAGAAAAGACAGATAAGATGCTGGAATTGTAGCAAAATTGGACATGTGCGTAGCAAATGTCCAACATTCGAAAACACGACCCGATGCAGGAAAACTAAAGAAGGTCGACGAGAAGGGCAATCGTCGGCCTGTGTCCAGCAAGCCCCGGTTAACAACGCATATGTCGCTATCCTGAAACGACAGAACAGAGGTGTTTTCGTAGACGGTCTCATCAATAACGAGCCTTGCACCAGCTGCTAGATACAGGTGCGACTAGGACAATTCTCGGACCTTCCCTTTGCCAGAACACCGGAACGAATTGAACCGACATCTTGGAAGCTACGCACAGCAACAGGGAGCCAGCTACGTATATGGCGAGCTACCGATTGAAATAATTTTGGGCAGCACTAAAGTGAAACATCAGGCACTTGTAGCGGACATCGAAGACGATGCAATCATCGGAATGGACATCATGAATTCCAGAGGGTTTGAATTGGATTTCAAAGACGGCGTCCTACGTGTCGACGGAGAAGAGCTGGTACTTCATGAGAGAAGTGAAGAGTTGATCCGTGTGCTGTTGGCTGAAGATGTAAGCGTACCTGAGAGGGCTGAAACCATCCTGGAGGCTCGCCTGGACGGGAGTGCGAGCAGTGGAGAAAATTGGACGAGGGATTGCCCTAGGGAAACCCTGTTACGCGCTGAAAAATTTGTACCGGTAAGGGTCATGAATGTCAATTATTTTCCAGTGACCTTAAAGAAAGGAACAATTTTAGGGCACTGCTCGTCAGTTTCATCTGTGATCCGGGGCGTACGAGGTACGATTAGCCAACCCAACAACTTGCCCACAGAACTAGAAAAATTAGTTGCCATCTCTTCCAAAGACATAAAACCAGCTCAACAGCCCAAACTAAGAGATTTAGTCAAAAAGTACCAAGACATCTTCGATACCGGACAAGGAAAAGGGGGTCGAACTAATGTGGTCCAGCACAAGATTGATACTGGGGGTGCCCGACCGATCCGGCAATCAGCAAGAAGACTTCCTCTTGCCAAGAAGGAAGAGGCTGACAAAATAGTCAGCGATATGGGAAAAGAAGGAGTTATCGAACCATCTGACAGTCCCTGGTCCTCTCCAGTCGTACTGGTGAAGAAAAGGATGGATCGACACGCTTTGTGTAGACTATCGCCAACTTAATAATGTCACGAAGAAGGACAGTTACCCTCTCCCGAGAATAGATGACACCCTAGACACGTTGGCTGGTTCCACGATTTTCTCGACCCTTGATCTGAAGAGTGGATACTGGCAAGTAGAACTGGCTCAGGAAGATCGAGAAAAGACTGCTTTTACCATCGGCTCAGGATTGTGGCAGTTCACCGTTATGCCATTCGGGCTCTGTAATGCTCCCGCCACATTCGAAAGATTGATGGAAACAGTACTGAAGGGACTCTCATGGAACACGTGTCTAGTGTATCTCGACGACATAATTGTGGTCGGCAGATCGTTTGAGGACCACGTGAAAACTTGAAGTATTCCTGCGACTGAGGAACTCCGGGTTGAAACTGAGCCCTAAGAAATGCCATCTGTTCCAAAAGAAGTACGATACCTCGGCCACGTTGTTCTGGGAAGGAGTAGCAGGGACGACCAGAAGATCAAAGCTGTTTAGGATTTGCCCATCCCAAAAGACATTCACCAACTTCGAGTTTCCTTGTTTATGCACATACTTCGCCGATATGTGCTGGGATTCGCCAACATCGCTAAACCACTGACCAAGCTCACGGAAGGCCAAACAAAGTTCCAGTGGTCCGAAGAATGTCAAGACTCATTCAGGAAGCTGAAAGGGCTTTGATCAACGCACCTATACTGAGCTATCCCTACCCAAAGGGAAATTCATTTTGGATACGGACGCCAGCAACGTGGGACTTGGAGCTGTCCTATCTCAGATCCAGGAGGGACAGGAGAAGGTCATTGGTTATTTCAGCAAGACGCTTAGCAAACCAGAGCGCAATTACTGTGTCACCAGGCGAGAGCTGTTAGCTGTTGTAAAGGAGTGGAACACTTCTACAAGTACGTGTATGGAAGAAGATTCCTGTTGAGAACTGACCATGCAGCTCTCAAATGGCTCTTACAGTTCAAAAATCCTGAGGGTCAAGTAGCACGTTGGATCGAGACTCCAAGAATTCGATTTCGAGATCGAACATCGAGCCGGAACTAGCCATAAGAATGCAGATGCCTTGTCAGTGAAGACCATGTCCGATGATTGCTCACATTGCCGACGAGCAGAAGAGAAAGAAGCAACACTTTGTAGAACCGCGCGGCAATGGATGACAACTGGAATGACAGCAAGATCCAGAAAGACCAAGAGAGAGACCCCGACCTTGGCTTAGTCGTCAGCTGGAAGAAGGGCAATCGAAGACCATCATGGCAGGAAGTCGCAGGTTACCGCCGGCTGTTAAGTCCTATTGGGCACAATGGAACTCTCTTATTCTGGACAACGGGACCCCTGAAACGTTGTTGGAGGCCGATATTGGTGGGGAAGACAGACGCCAAATAATTGTTCCCAGGAACAGAAAGAGGAAGTGCTGCGGGAAATCCATGATGGAGTCGCCGGAGGACATCTGGGAGTGACGAAGACCCTGCAGAAAGTGAGGCAACGGTTTTACTGGGCCAATTGTCAAGCTGACGTCCAGGACTGGTGCAGGAAGTGCGCTGTATGCGCTGCTAGCAATGGACCTCGAATACGACCCAAGGCCCCGATGCGTCAGTACAACGTAGGCAGCCCGTTCGAGAGAATCGCCATTGACATCGCCGGCCCGTTTCCCGTATCCGACCACGGGAATAAATACATCCTTGTGGCCATGGACTACTTCCGGTAAGTGGGCGGAAGCCTAGCGCCCCGCCCAACCAGGGAAGCCATCACCGTCGCCGACGTCTTGGTGAAAGAGTGGATATGTCGATTCGGTATTCCAATGGAGCTGCACCGATCAAGGCAGAAATTTCGAATCCAACCTTTCCAAGAAATATGTCTACTGCTGAACATCCGAAGACAAGAACCACGGCCCCACATCCGCAGTCCGATAGAATGGTGGAACGGATGAACAGGACGATCAACCGCCACTTGTCCAAGGTTGTCTCTGACCATCAAAGAGACTGGGACCAGTATCTTCATTTGTTCCTGATGGCCTATCGATCCGCAGTACACGAGTCAACGGTCAAACCCTGCTAGTATTATAATGGGCCGAGAACTGCGACTGCCTTGTGACCTGAAGTTTGGGATACCGCCAGGACAAGACACTGCGGGAGAGGGGCTACGTCAGCAAACTTCGGCAGAGAATGGACGACATCCACGAACGAGTCCGGTTGAACATCCAGAGTGCCAGCGATAAAATGAAGAAGACCTATGACATCAAGGCCGACGCTGGAGGATTTAAGGTTGATGACCTGGTTTGGCTGTACAACCCCAAACGTCGTCGTGGACTATCACCAAAGTTGCGGAACCGTGGGAAGGCCCGTATAAAATCGTGAAAAGGATAAACGACCTTGTGGTACCGAATCCATAAGCCACCCGAGGGAAACCAAGGGTCGTCCATTTCAACAGGTTGGCCCCTTTTCGCTGGAAACCATGACCAAGTTCGCACCCTCAAGCCACCGGAGGATGATATGACGTTCGAGAAGTTTATGTCCTTGTATTCAAACGGGCAGAAAGTTCTACATGGGGTTACTAGAGAGGAGTCACGAGACCTTTCGAGGTGCCTGCTGACTACGCACCAGCGCACTGTGTGGCAGAAGATCTTCGAATGTCAGGGGCACGCCGTAGTGTTCTCCAAGAAATTTGGTCAACTCCAAACACTGCGGGAGCAGAATCCAGAAGTTGGTGGGGTGCTACAGTTGAAGAAAGGCCAGAGAAACATCTCTACCTAGTTACCAAGAGGCATTCCCAAGATAAACCGTCCTATGAAGATGTCTGGAAGAGTCTCACCAAACTAAGAGATACTATGGTGGACCAGAATCTGGTGGATCTAAATTCCAAAATTGTCCTGTGGTATTGATGGGTTGGACTGGAGAGTCCTAAGAAGTATGCTGGAGGCGATATTCAGATCCAGCGGCGTCAAGATTTTGGTTTGCTGTAACCCTCTTCCACGACCGATCATGAAGACCGTGGAGTGTTACTTCCATCGAACTTCACGGTGCAGATATGGGGAGTCATGCAGATATCGTCACACTCCAAGGATGAAATTTCGGGACGAAATGTCTTTAAGAAGGGGGCAATGTAGCGAACCTAGGCCGGACCTGTCGCCTCGCGTGTTGCCGTCGACAGCGATGAGATCATCCCCGGAGATATTCGAGAACCATCCAGTCGCTCTTCCCTGGAGAGCAACGGTCGATATTGGAAACGATTGGAACATGCTGGATCGCCAACTGCCGGAATTCGAAAGATCGAGAATGCTGTATCGGAGATAAATAGGCGACCCTCAAGTGGAGTCGGGACAATCTGAACGAGCCCATACGATCGAGCTATACAGTGAAGTAGTAATATAAATTAAGTTGTAGATTAAGTGTTAAATAAATTAGTAGAACCAAGTTAAGTTTATTTACGTTACAATATATAAGTACGTTGACAAACGTTTCTTCGTAGATTTTCGCGGGTATAATATGTTTTTGCCATCTTCAGGTGATGTCTGGAAATTGGATTGTTTCGAACTCGACTGATGTTTTCGTGTTGTGCTCCTTAATTTGTAATAGTGGTTAGTCGATTGCGCACGATTATCATGCCCTGTTTCGTGTGAGGTCCAAAGAAGTCCTTGTTGGATGCCCTGCTTGTATGGGACCGAAAAATGTCGCTGGTTGATGCGCCGTTGTCAGGTCGCCATGAGTGTTGTTGGGCGAACTCTCCAAAGCGATGATACTTCACCTCCGCCGACACCCCGCCGCTGATCAATTTGTCGGTGGGTCAAGATATATCTCCATATGGTTGCTAGTCTTTGACTGTCATTCCTTTTGTTCATAATATGTGGTCGTTTTTCGATTTCGATGGCTTCTCTCATTGTTCTTGAGTGGAAATTCACATCACTTGCCAATGCCCGAATATCACTGAAGTTTATGATGATTCCTGTTGTTAGTACATGTTCAGAGCCGGATTAAGAGGGGGGCAAACGGGGCTGCAGCCCCGGGGCCTCCACAAGATAGAGGCCTCCACAATATACATTTTCAGGTGAAATTTCCTAACAAATACCGAAGGATATGCAAAATTATATATAAAAAATCTGACAACGAAAGAGCAGTTCTCCCACTTTTTCCTCTCATTTTTCGTTTTAAACATTCAAAAACATGTTTCGTATTCTTGTCAAAATCCATGGTTAATATTAATCTTCGATCTGATGAATCCTGTGTATTTGCGAGAAACAATCACCAAGTAAAACATCATACTATTATACAAAATATTATATCGTATCGAAATTAGCTGTAAAAACAAGAACAATTTAATTTTTAAAAAAATATTTTTTTTTATTAAATGAAGGATTTTCTGTCGATGTATTCTTCGGATGACACAAGCGATCTAGATACACAATGGAATTCAATAATCATAAGCAAAGAAAATAATATTTCAATTTATGAATATGATTGCATCAAATTATTTATAAGAGCCCTGTGCGCATTCCATAATAGAACAAAAGTTCAAATTCTGTTGACTATTTTTCTGCCGATTCTACAAACACTTTGCCCGTCTATACCTGTTTTTCCTATTTATTGGTGTTGACAAGTGTCCGCTGAGTGGCGCGCTTGTAGCAGAGAAATCCCCGAAATCTGAAAGTGTGAGTCTAAGAGAAGGATGACATTCCGCAACAAATGTAAATCCTTCTGAAAAAGGACTATCAAAAAGACCAATCTAAGATGTTCTACTATCAAATTCTTGAAAACCAAAATTTCAGAGCTACATTCTCAAACATTGAAATTACAGTGATTATTTTTTGACATTACTAGAAACCAATGGAAACGTTCAATTCAAATAATTCATATACGTTTTGGCCAATCAATAGTGGGAATATTCTACCTAGAAAATTGTCGCGGGAATAATTTGAGGTATTTTGTTTTTATTGTCTGACAACCTATATTTTTAATTTGACGTCTGTCATCAATTCGCATGAAAAGTGTGAAATGAATCAAAACCGGTTTAGTACATTATATAATTTTGCAAGGAAATGTGTTTATGATCGTAACATCAAAAAATAATCTAAAGAATACCACACGAGAGTTCGATATAGTAGAAAATAATTATCAAGATTTCTTTCTCAAACTTGTTGGCAATAGCCACTCGAGCCAGTTGGTCTCTCTTATCTATTGCATGGCAACAAGTTTTCGAAAATCTGTCGAATTATTTTCACTCTCTTGTGACATTACAACTGAGAATGTGATGTCAAATTGCACTGGAAAGCGCTCATTTTCCAAAATGAAAAAAATAGGAGAATTACGATGAGACAAAGCCGCTTCTATCGCTTCTTAGCTTCTTAGCATTAAGAATGATTTTCTCCGGATGCTGGATTTGACCGAAATCATCAATGATTTTTCGTCGAAAAAAGCTCGTAAGAATCCATTCGTTTACGCTGTAATTTAATTTATTTCTTGTATTTTATTATACCTACATATGCTCGTGTCGAAATAATTTGATTTGTTCCGCAATAAATAAAAAAAAAAAAACTTGTTTGAAAAATAATTAGGGGACTCCACTCCTTTGTTACCCCAGGGCCTCCACACCTTTTAATCCGGCCCTGTACATGTTGAAATAGTGACGATGTCGTCTCCTTGTTTCGTATAGAAATCTTATGTTCTTCTTGGCGTATGTTGATCCTTCTGTTTGTTTGGCATATGTACGTCTTTTCACAATTTCCACATTGTACTTCATAGACTATTTGGCACTCTGGTGGTATACGGTCCTTGGGATTTCTGAGGTTAGATCTTATTGTACGGTCAGTTGAAAACGTTGTAAGGGTATTGTGTCGGTGAAGAATTCTGCTGACCCTGCCCGTTGTAACCTTTATGTATGGTAGGAATGTTTTGCCAATCGGTGGTTCCTGAACTTCTCGTTGTTTCTTTTCGACTCTAGATGCTGCTTTGATAGTTCTCTTGGAGTATACATTCATCTGGAGGCTTGTTTCGATATTATCTGACTCTTATTTTATGTGGTCGTTGTCCGCCAATCTTTTTGATCGAGTTATTAGTGTCTTCGCCACTGAGCGAATTTGTTGTGGATGGTGATGAGAATTTGCGTTCAGGTATCGATTGGTGTGAGTTTTCTTGCGATATACTGTGTGATCCAGGGTGCCGCCGGGTTTCTTCATGATTATAACGTCTAGAAAAGCCAGTTTGTTTTCTTCTTCTGTTTCCATAGTGAATTGTATGTCCGGATGAATTTCATTATGGTGGTTGAGGAATGTCGATAGTTACTAATGATCATGTGGTCAAATCACAAGAATGTCATCAACATATCTCAGCGAAAGTTTTGGTTTCAAGCTCGATGTTAGTGCTTCAGTTTCTACCTTCCATGAATAGGTTTGCGATGACTGATGATAGTGGTGATCCCATTAGAGCTCCCTCTACTTGTCTGTATCGTTGGTTATCATACATGAAGTAGGTGTTTTTGATGCAGTGAGTCGCCAAAGTGATTATGTCTTCTTCGGGAATGTACCTGTTTCTGATTATTTTGCCAATCTATCTTTTTGATCGAGTTATTAGTGTCTTCGCCACTGAGTGGATTTGTTGTGGATGGTGATGATAATTTGCGTTCAGATATCGAGTGGTGTGAGTTTCCTTGCGATATACTGTGTGATCCAGGGTGCCGTCGGATTTCTTCATAACGTCTAGAAAGGCCAGTTTGTTTTCTTCTGCTTCCATAGTGAATTTTATCTGCGGATGAATTTCATTAAGGTGGTTGAAGAATATCGATAGTTCCTGATGTCCATGTGGCCAAATCACAAGAATGTCGTCAACATATCTTAGCCAAAGTTTTGGTTTCAAGCTCGATGTTGTGAGTGCTTTTGTTTCTACTCCTTCCATGAAAAGGTTTGCGATGACTGGTGATAGTGGTGATCCCATTGGTGCCCCCTTTACTTGTCCGTATCGTTGGTTATTATAAATGAAGTAGGTGTTTTTGATGCAGTGAATCGCCAAAGTGATTATGTGTTCTTCGGGCTTGTACTTGTTTCTGATTATTTCCAGAGCTTTATGAGAAGGTATCTGTGTGAATAATGATGTAACGTCTGAGATTACTAGGATATCGTCTGCTTAGATGATCTGTGACTTCAACTTCTGGCAACAGCTCATCCAACAACAACCTCTTCGGACCCCACGCGATCGTGACGATCGTGCGTAATCGACTAACCACCATTACAAATTAAGGAGCATAACACGAAAACATCAGTTGAGTTCGAAACAATCGAATTACTAGACATCACCTAAATATGGCAAATGTGAATTTGACGAAATGTCGTGAAACTCGAGAAATTATCTCAACACATCATACCCGTGAAAATCTACGGAGAAACATACTACACCTTTACAGGCAGGAGGTTTTCCATTAAACAAGAACGTTTGAGAAACTTCGAACGAAGAGATCTAAGCTTCTATGTCAACTCACCTTCCTTCGATGCTGCAGGGACTACAGGATAATTCCTAGAGGTTAAATTACCATCAGAAAACACCAGCTTCGAAGAACATCCTCAGAAGAACAAGTTTTGCACTTCTACGGGCAAACATCCATCAAACCAGAAGTCAATTGGACCAAACAGACAAAAAACTTTCAGAGATTCACCTAACCTTGAGCAACATATTCCACCCTCTGTTATGGGAAAAATCGACACACTGGTGGAACACCGAGCTGAACATGAGTTCAACACCACTACTGAGAAACAGAAGCAAAAGTTCAACCATCTCAGCTCAATTCAGAAACCGAACAAAAGCACCCCAAGGATAGAAGCCTCTAGGGTGGTTCACAATATGTCAGACCAATCCCCTGAACAAAGCTGACACAGAAGCTCTAGCTAAAGGTTTCAACTTCGCCATCGCACCAGCTCATATAGGTACCGGTTGAGAACATCATCAGCAACGAAAAATCGACCATACAGTTAATAAGTGACAAAGACACACAGTCTATACGACAAGACATAGCGTATATGCTACGAAATTTGAAACCACCGAAGAGAAACGTTTCTTACGAATAATTTCTGGCACTGAAGTCTCTCCGAGGAAATGGAAATATCACCATTTTATCAGCTGACAAAGGCATCGCAACGATAGTTATGAACACTAGAGATTACAATACCAAAATGATGGCATTGCTAGATAATCCAGCCTACAAAAAAATATCGACAGACCCAGCGACCTACCTGGAAAAGACAACCAGAAACATAGTAAAGAAGTCACCTATCGATGAGGAAACTAGAGAACAACACATCCCAAGAGAGATATCATCAAAATGTCCCAAGATTCATACACCAGGGGCACCTCTCAGGCCGATTGTCATCTCCATAGGATCACCAGTACATCAACTTGCGAGATACCTTGCTAAAGCACTGCAAACTCATGCAGACGAGGTCATATCATACGTGCGAATTTCGGATAGTTGAATTTTTATCAGCCATTTGACAATCTGAACCATGTACAGAGACCACTAGGCGTTGAAACTGCCAAAGAAAACCACTTACCTCCAGGACACAGCCAAATTCCTATCCGAGATGTGGCCGACAACAAGGGGGCCCTGCCACAGTGAAGCTGCAAACTCAAATAGCCAAAGAACACTTCCAGGATTCAAGAGAAGTCTCAAGCTAAACGAATCACAGGTACTTTTGGAAAAATAATCTAAACAAAGTGAACGTATTCGGGGCAAACACTTATTTGAGTTCATTTTATGACACTTTTTCACTGTTTTTTCAACTGTATTTATTGTTTGCTTTAATAATTTAATATAACCTACAATTATTATATTTGAAAGTCACTTGAGTGCACATGAGCAAGGTATTTCACTTTTCACATTTCACTGTTTGATCCGAGTATTACAGATAAGATAGATTTCGCAGGGTAGGTATATTCAAGCATTCGATTCAATAAAAGAATAACTATTCGACTATTTTCTGGATTCATCATTTATTTGTTGAACACATTACAACCAATATTTTTATAAAACAGTACATTGAACATTGACTTCAAGCAGAGCAACTAGATGGCACCACTAAATCCTGCTTTAAGAGGGAGAATAACATGTTTCCATAGGCGTACCGACTGAGCTTGGATGAGGTAAAAGAATACAGGTAAAAGAGTATTTGAAAAAGAGTAAGCAACAAAGCCGGATATTTTATTACTGTTATGATAGGTAAATTCTATTCAAAATTTTCAAATAAAAATAAATCAACTAATCAAACTTATCATACGAAGTGGCAAATCTCTCATTAGAATGACTAGTTATTGAAAAAATAAAATAATAACAATTAAAATCAAAATACTAGCAATAATAATCATCACATTAATTGTCGCCAACGCGGGCAATAACAATAATAATATTATTATAGCATCATAATAGTATACATGTATCTATGTATATATGTATATATATATAAATATATATATATATATATATATATATATATGGACTTGTCACTCTTCTTAGGAAAAGACACACAGAGTTCACCTTAATGACGTACAAGCCGGCATGTATGAAATGTCAATGTCAAGGTCAAACACCAATCATGGTCATTCAAATACAAGACCACAGATACCCATCAGCTTGCTGCACACGTTTTAAGTCTCCACTGTGACTTTACAGTGGTGGGAAGAGATCCAGAACAGGCTTGAGTCTCCTGCTTTTGCTATTTCGATCAATACTTAGTTAAACTTTCCTACAATTAAAAAAAAAAACAGTTTTAATATTCTCAGTTTTAACATACGCTTCTTCAGAAACCGTTCACAACAACTCTCTAATAATTCGAAAGTACCATATAATATAAAAAGCATATTTCAATGGCACGCTTTAAAAAAACTAGATGAAAGTGAGTGCTGCCTATTTTCAAATAACAGATTTTATTTGAAGTGCCCTCTACCATTCAGAAAATATATTTCAGAGCCATCCATTTATCATTCATTCTATGAATGGATCATACATAGACCAAGAGCCCGTGATACTTCAAAAACGTATCATAAGTTTACGCACATTGAATACGGGAACTTGTGTTATCGATGTCTACAATGCTACAGATATGCCTGCCATAAATTTTTTCTGGGGCGAAGTGATGGTAGGAGGAATGCTGAACTGTTGTAAAAAAGTGGGTGAAAAATATTGAAAGTTCACGACTGAGGGTAGTAAAAAACAAAAGTTTACAATATAAATAATAGTTTAAAAACTAAAAAATACGCTTTTATTGAAAACCAGACTAAAAAAATAGAAAATAAGAAAAACATGTATTTTATCTAAAAAAAAGCGTGGGGTGCATGGTATCACCTCGGCCAACAATTACCTGTAATCTGAGACATTTCTCACTTTACTGCCCTAGGTAATGTACTATATAATTATTGATACCATGCACCCCACGCTTTTTCTTAAATAAAATACATGTTTTTTAAATTTTTTATTTTTTTAGTCTGGTTTCCTATTAAAGCGTGTTTTTTATTTATTTCTTACCTTTTAATGTGTTTTTTTTATAAAAGTGTTTTTTTTAACTATTATTTTAATTATTTTTTTGCGAATTAAAAAATGGAATGATCTTATCAAATTGGGTAATTATAATCTCCGACCCGAAAAACCCCCACATACCAGTTTTGAATAGAATCAGACCATAATCACAAAACTCGGCCGCTATTTTGAAGCCGCCATCCTGAATTTTTCAATTTTCACAAAAGATTCATAATATTCGACCCCAAAAACCCCCACATACCAATTTTGAATATAATTAGACCATAATCACAAAACTCGTCCACCATTTTGGATCCGCCATCTTGAATTTTTCAATTTTGACAGAAGAATCATAATCTCCGACCACGAAAACCCTCAGATATCAATTTTGAAGCGAATCGGACCATAATCACAAAACTCGTACGCCATATTGAAGCCGCCATTTTGTTTTTTCCACACAAAAATTTCTCAATACATTGTCACCGGAATTATGTACACCTGCCAAATTTCAGATCATTTGGACGTCTGGAAATGGGTCAAAATCGCGCCCAAAGGTCGGTTACAAACAAACAAACATACAAATGGCTAATAAAATAAAGTTTCAAAAACCGCTTTATAGAAACCAGACTAAAAAATAGAAAATAAAGAAAAAAATGTATTTTATTTTAAAAAAGCGTGGGGTGCATGGTATCGCCTCGGCCAACAATTACCTGTGATCTGAGACATTTCTACTTTACTGCCCTAGGTGTGTAATGTACTTATATTATTGATACATGCACCCACGCTTTTTTTTTAAAAAAATACATTTTTTTTTTCTATTTTTTTAGTCTGGTTTTCTATAAAAGCTGTTTTTATTTTCAAACTATTTTTTTTCCTACTTTTTTTGTTTTTTTAAAGCGTTTTAATATTATTTTCTTATTTTTTATAATAAAATGGAATAATCTTATCAAATCAGGTAATCATAATTTCCGACCCCAAAACCCCATACCAATTTTGAATTTAGAATCAGACCATAATCACAAAACTCGGCCCCATTTCAAAGCCCCATCTTGAATTTTAAAATTTTTTCCAAAGAATCCTAATATTCCCCAAAACCCCACATACCAATTTTGAATGGAATCAGACCATAATCCCCAAAAAATTCCACCATTTTGGGGCCTTTGAAATTTTCAATTTTTGACAAAAATCATAATTTCCACCACGAAAAACCCTAGATCCCGTTTTGGGCGAATCCCATAAACCCAAAAATTTTACCCCTATTAACCGCCATTTTGTTTTTTTTTTTCCCAAAAAAAATTTTACCCGGGTTATGTACACCTGCCAAATTT